>PVJA010056997.1:0-10594 GCA_004027025.1 Myocastor coypus
CATGCCCACACACTGCACTCTATAGAATGATTGTGAGGACAATATGCAATATGTCAACTTTCAAAGAAAAAAAGGGGGAAAAGAAAAAAAAAAAGTAATGTGGATTGAAAGGTTAATGTTTAATTGTTTGATCAATCTTATATACCTATATGTATTAATCTAAACTGATGCGATGATGAAAATATGTAATATAACCATTGTTAAATTTAAACAATAATAGAATTGAAAAAAATAAAAAATAAAAAAAATAAAAAATAAAAAAATAAATAAAATAACACTGGGGACTGCTTGCATTGGTGTGTACATGCAAACCTAACTCTCCAGAAACTGAGGCAGGAGGCTATCTAGAGGTACTGGAGACCTAGTCTCAAAAAACAAACAACAACCACCAAAAACACCCACAAAAAACAAACAAACAAACATAAAAAAAACCCACTGGAAATAATACAACGAATAAAAATAAGTACATATATCAGTGAATTTTTTAAACTGATAAAGAAATAGATTTGTGCCAATATCTACACATCGAATAGCAAGTCTATGTGGAAGTGCAAATAGAAGGGATTTACTGATAGTAAGTAAAACTTCTAATATTTCTCACCTTTATGACTAATGAATTTTTTCAGAAGTGTCCATTTGAAATATTACTCATCTGCTAACAGATATTTCTAATAGAAACAAAACTCTTATGAGCTAATTTCAAAATTAAAATCATCTTAAATCTCATTTCTGAAAATCTGTGAATAAAATCCATTAATTTACATAGTATGTACTTTAATATCTAAAAGTATGCATGCTTGCTATCAACAACCCAAATAACTCAGAAATTATAGAGAAATACTACCGACAGATCACCCAACAATTGTCCTCAACAATTCCTCAAAATATAAATTCTATTTATTTATTTATTTATTTATTTATTTATTTATGGTCTTTTTGAGACAAGGTCTCACTATGCAGTTCAGGCTGGCCTTGAGCTCACTTTTGTAGCCCAGGCTGGTCTCAAACTCACACTGATCCTCCTGCCTCAGCCTCCCGAATGCTGCAAAAATATAAATTCTTAACATAAAAAATACCCAGTATAAAACAGCAAACTATTTTTGCATGTGTACAAAACAATAATGACAACAAAGAATGCTTAAGAAATAATACACTGGTTTTTTTAGCATACCAGATATACTTTTTAAAAAATAAACACACACTAACTGCCAGTGAAAGTAGTATGTAACGACTAGCTTATTACTGGTAATTTTACCAGAATCTTTGGAGAAAACAGTTTGGCAATGCATTTCAGGAGCTTCTAAAAATATTATAAGAATCCTTAGCAAAGGGAAGAAAAATTGCCTTCCTAACAAAACTGTTTATTTTAGTGTTATTTATCATAATAAACTAAAACCCAGCAATCCTATTAATACCATATCAATAGTGAAAAGGCTAAGAATGGTATCTTCAAAACATGATACCAGGCATGGTGGTGCATGCCCATAATCCCAGCACTCAGGAGGCTGAGGCAAGGGGACCATCACAACTTTGAGGCCAACCTGAGCTGCAGGATGAGTTCAAGGTCAGTTTAAACTATATAGCAAAACTCTAGATCCTACTCTGAAGTCAAAAAGAAAAATTAGAAAAGACAACAGAACAGTGGTGTTGGTACTGGCATAGAAACAGACATAAGGACCACAGTGGACATATAACAAGCCCACACAACTAGAACCATCTGATTTTGACAAAGGTGCCAAAAGCATGTTAGGGAGAAGACTGCCTGTTTTAACAAACAGTGTTGGAAAAACAAATATCAACAATTAGGAAATTGAAACTAGATCTCTTATCCAGTACAAAAATCAACTCAAAGTAGATCAAAGACCTTAAAGACTGAAACTTGAAAATGTAGGGGGGATGGGAAAGACCACTTCACAGGCACAGACAACTTCCTGACTAGGACTATACAGGCACAGGAAATAACAAGAATCCACAAATGGCCCTGGCGTCAAGGTAAAAAACTCCTGCATAGTTAAAAAAAAAAAAAAAGTTAAAAGCCCAGAGAATGGGAGAGAATCCTTAGTGAACGCTATTCTAACAAATGATTAAAATCCAAAATATGTAAAGACCTAGAAAGCTTAATACCAAAAAGTAAAAGTCCCAATCAATAAATAAGCAAATGAACTGCAATGATACTCCTTAAAAGAAATAAGGCCAGGCATGCTGGCTCACGCCTATAACTGGAGCAATCTTAGGAGGCTAAGGCAGGAAAACTACAGCAAATTCAAGGCCAGCCTGAACTGAACAATATAGTGAGACCCTGCCTCCAAAAAAAAGTACAGCCAACAGTATATGAAAAACTGTTCAACATCTGCAGCCATTAAAGAACATAAATCAAAACTACAATGAGATACATCTAACCCTGGTCAAAAAGACTTATCAAGAACACAAGAATAACAAATGCTAGCAAGGATACAAGGAAAAAAGAACTCTTCTACACTGCTAATGGAAATTTAGATTGGTACAACCACTGTGGAAATCAGTATGAAGGTGTTGTATGTTATGAGTTGGTGCCAGAAGAAATAATGAGAAAAATTCTTAAAAACCAAAACTAGAAATAGCACATGATCCAGCTATCCCAACACCAAAGAGAATAAAAGTCAGTACACTACCAGGTGTGGTGATCTATGTCAATCATCCTAGGAATCAAGAGGCTGAGGCAGGAGGACTACTGTGAACTCAGGCCAGCCTACGCTACAGTGAGTTCAAGACCATCAAGAATTATACCACAAGACTCTATCAAAGAAAAAGTATGATATATAGATACCTGCATATCCATATCCATGTTTACTATGACACAATAAATCTAAATAAAAAAAATCAACCAAACAAATAAGTAACTCACAACAGCCATGCTGTGAAATCAGCCTACGTGTCAACAGATGAACAGATAAAGAAATGTGGTCTATCTATAGTGAAATTTTAGTTACAAACAACAAAATCATATCATATACTAAAAAATGAAGTGGTGATCATCACACTCAACAAAATAAGCCAGATTTGACTCAACAACCAGGCCCAGCATGCGAGGCAGACTGCCCTGGGCCTTCCAGGAACTATTCAACCCAGCACCAGGCCTGGTCTGTGACTGACATCGCTCGAGGCCCACCGGAAACTCATTCGACCCAGCAACAAGGCCCAGCATGTGAGGTAGATCACCCTGGGCCCACCAGAAATTCATTCAACCCAGCAGCCAGGCCTCGTGTGTGAGTGGAACTTCATCCATCAGACAGGCCCAGTGTGTAAAACTGCCTCAAAACTCCCTACAGAGAGGTTAGAGACAAAACCATCCAGCTGATCCAGGAGCAGAACACCTTGCCAGAGTGGCACAGCAGATTCACCTCTAAGGGCTGCAGCAGGAAGCAGTGGAGGCAGACCCAAGCCACACCCACCTGCACAACTTTGAACTTGGTAGATCCAGATCTGGTGCTAAGATAAGACCCCTACCAAAGCTCTACACCAAATGTCAGAAGATAGGGCTATACAAAATGACAAAGAGAAGGAGCAAAATGCACTCTCAGGCCCCGAGCCTACCCAGAATAAATACAGGAGACAACAGTATAGAAGAAAACTGGAAATCACACACCTGAAATCTCTTAAATAACAGCATCTGAAATAAAGAAACAATTGCAGAAAGGTACAGAGGAAATCAGATTAGAAATAATTTCTCAAGTAAAAAATGAAATAATACCTATAATAAAAGAAGTACTAAGTGCTTCTAAAGACACTGATAAAAAAAAAAAAAAGAGAGAATAAGCCGGGCATGGTGGCTCACGCCTGTAATCCCAGCACTCGGGAGGCTGAGGCAGGAGGATTGGTGAGAGCTCCAGACCAGCCTGGGCTACAAAAGTGAGCTCAGGACCAGCCTCAACTGCATAGCAAGACCCTGTGTCAAAAAGACAAAAAAAAAAAAAGAGAGAATAGAAAAATGGAGTCCTTGAATGAGCAATATAGGAAAGTAACAGAATGTATGAAGCTGATTCAAAGTGTTATACAGGAAATTAAAACTTCAATCACAAACTGGCAAAACCATTTCAATGAAAGTGAAAACTGACTTTCAGACCTTAAAGACACTATTGCAGCTAGTGAAAAGGTAAGAAAAGATCTCTTAAAAACAACTAGGATGCAAGAAAAATAATTCAACATCTGCAAGATGATGCAAAGATTAGCAACATAAGACTAATAGACATCAATGAGAAAGATGGAGTCAATACAAATGATATAAAAAGAATATGGGACCAAGTTAATAGCAGAAAGCTTCCCAAATATGGGGAAACAATTTGACATTCAGCTGACCCAAGCATATAGAACTCCAAATAACATGAACCCAATTAAAACCACATCCAGACATATACTAATCAAGATCTCAGAAATTCAGCATAGGAACAATATACTAAAAACCGCTGGAGAAAAGAAATAGATCACATTTAAAGGAAAACCCATTAGAACAATGGCATATTTCTCTGTACCAAGCATCAAGTCAAGAAGAACATGGAGCAGCTGGGCATGGTGGCACATGCCGGTAATCCCAGCACTCAGGAGGCTGAGGCAGGAGGATCAGTGCGAGTTCGAGACCAGCCTGGGCTACAGAAGTGAGCTCAAGGCCAGCCTGAACTGCACAGCAAGACCCTGTCTCAAAAAGACAAAAAAAAAAAAAAAAGAAGAAGAAGAAGAAGAAGAAGAAGAAGAAGAAGAAGAAGAAGAAGAAGAAGAACATGGAGCAAAGTACTTCAAGTCTTGCAAGAAAACGAATTCCAGCCCAGACTACTATACCCTGCAACGCTCTTTAAGTTCAATGGAGAAGTGAAATGCTTCCAGGACAAAGAACAACTAAAGAATTTCATGATGGCAAAGCTAACTCTGCAGTGTACTAAAAGATATTCTAGAGAGGGATCAAAATGACCACAACTCCATGAAGGAGAATGGAAAGAACCCAACAAATACGGCAAACACAGGATAAAAGGAGATATACAAAAGCAGTTTTTCAACTACTGTTTTGTATACAGCTGCAGAATATGTCCATCAGCATATTATATAAATGGACTTCTCCTGCACCCTATGAGTCATGATTTTGTCTGGGTCTACAGGGTGGATACCAAGGAGATAGCAGTAGCTCAGTCCCACAAGTGACACCTGGCCACTAATAAGCATCACAGACACTGTCTGTGTCCACCATATACTGGAACTTTATGCAATACCCTGTCCCCAAACTGTTAAAAGTTCTGGTCATATATTTGCCATTCCAACTTCTTAGTTGATATCTTTGTATATATTAACCTATTCAAATACTATATGAGTACTCTGAATTGATTACATATTCATACATATGATACACATCATTCTGGTCTTTAAGTTGGACTCAGGATTCGATTTGAATTTTGGATTACTGTTTTGAAATATTTAATTTCATTTTAATTAATATTTAATTAATTTTCTTAATACTGTTCAATTATGCTTTTTTAAGATTCATACTGTACCTCTGACTTACAATCTACTTGTAAGACATGGTATGATATTTTCTCCTAGTATTAGAAACTTTAAAAAGACAAAACATGTATACACACAGACACACACACAAGAGTTAGGAAGGATATACAGTTACTTTGTCTTAGTTCACTGAGAATAAAAGTTTGTACTAATGTTGTTTAGACAAGATATCAGGTCTGCATCTTGTCCTCTGAATACTATGAAGACAATAATACTCATGGTACTGATTATTGTAACCATCCTACTAACTTGTTCTGAAACTGTTTCCTTGCTATTTTATCTTTTTCTCATTAAAATATAAAAAATGAAAATTAAAAAATGAACAAAATAAGCCAGACTCAGATGCCTATTGCCTGTTTTCTCATGTGGAATTAGAGTCAGGAAGACTGAACCCAAAAGGGAAGACTATCAGATAAGAAGGGGAACATGGGGCACGGGGGGTGGGGGTGGGGGGACAAGAGGAATGGGTAGGATCAAAATGTGTTACACAGATGCATCAACGTCACTACATAACTCAATGTTCACTGCAATTAGCACACACTAATAAAAGCTAAAATAAAATTCTAGGATCATGTCTCATAATCTATATTATGTACTTAACATTTCTGAACACTACTATAGGAAAAGCAATGAAAAAAAAATCTCATTTTCCTGGGTGGACTTTGGGCAAACTCCTCTCCTGATCCTATAAATTTTTATTGTAAGAAATGTAAATATGCCGAGGCAATTCTTTAGCACTCACTACAAGTGGCTTCTTACTATGCAAGTGAGTAAAAGGAGTAAGTGTGTTATCATTTGTCTCTAAGTTTCCCCCACAAAACCTCATCCATCATGCAGTGAACTTCTAGAGTTTGTGATTAACTCTTGATCTACTGGGATTATGGGTGATCCAAGGCTGGGATTATGGCTCTGAATAACTGCTGGGATTATGGGTGTAAGTGTTACTCCTAGCCTGAAGCAGATAGCCTGAATGTAACATGAGAGAAACAGACTTCCTCTCTGTTGCCACTGTTACTGTTACTCTTCCATTTTGCTCTTGCTGTTTTGCTACTACTTACTGCCACTACTGCTGCACTCTGCCATGTACCACTTTGCCGTGGAACCACCTGAGTATGGACTGAAACTTCCAGTAACTGTGAGATAAACCTTTCCTTCCTTCATTTTGAGTGTTGGGTATTTGCCCCAGCAACATGAGAAAAGTAACCGAGACAAAGTGTTAACATAATAAACCACAAGAAGTACTTGGAATATATGACTCAAGAGAAAATTTTCTTTGAACAACTTTGTTTATGAACTGGCATCAACAAAATTAAATTTTTCATACTAGAAAACAGCTTTTAAAAGGAGAACAAAATAGCAGAATTAATTTTATGAGTTACATCTGTCATTAATTAACAACTAAATTAGGACTAGTACCTCTGCACATAACCCCATTTTATATTTAAAAAAAGACTTGGCGTGATCCACTTTATCTATACATAGACTATAATAATATACCCATTAGTCACAGAAAGGAAAAACCAGGGAACCATATAGATAAGGTAACTTTAAACTTAGGTTATAACTGAGTCCATACTTTCTTAACACCAAAACAGACTGAGATTTGTCAATACTAAAAAAGGCAAAAACTTTAGCATAATTTCTAAAGTGGCTATAATAAACTTTAGAGTGTGGCAGAATCCATATTACCATAGGTACAGTAGTGCCTACTAAAATACCTTTAAAAATACAGAATTATTTTACTCAAGAGCATACAACAATGTACATGCCTACAGTGAATAACATCTTTGATATAGATTTACTGGGAAAAAATATTTCCTACAGTGTGAATCTATTTCCTCTCTGCCTCTTTGTCTGTCTCTGACTCTGTCTGTCTCTCTCTTTCTCCTCCCCATCTCTGTGTGCATGTCTCTGTATGAAGGCTGAACCCACAGCATAGCACACGCTAAGCAAGAACTCTACCACTGAACTATATACACAACCCCAAATTTAAATTATATTTAAAATTCTATTTTAATTTATTCAGGAAAAAAAATTGTCCATGTAATTTAGATGCTTAAACAGGATCCGCTTCATTGGTGTTTATTATTGTAACACTGGGTAAATTAACAGCTTAATAATAGACCCTGCCCCCCCCCAAAAAAAAAAACCCAAAGAGGCAGTTAAAACAGGATTATAATTTGATTTTTTTTTTTTTTAATTTTTTGAGACAGGGTCTCGCTGTGCAGTTCAGGCTAGCCTTGAGCTCACTTTTGTAGCCCAGGCTGGTCTTGCACTCGCACTGATCCTCCTGCCTCAGCCTCCCGAGTGCTGTGATTATAGGCATGCGCCACCACGCCCAGCCCTTGATTTAGTTTCAAAACTAAAAATTCAGTTATAAATTTTAACTACAAAATGTACTTTTCCAGAGAATAGTTTTTCACTTAAGCCAAACTTTGGGGGAAAATACCAGCCATTATTTAATAATTCCAAAATTAAAGAACTTGAATTCTAATGTTCATATCTTAATACATATTCGCATAGAGTCTTCAAGTCCTACAGAATATACAATACTTATACTTTACTAATGTAATACTTATGTATTAACTGTTAATACTTATATATTAACTGTGAGCTCAATAAGAGACAAAAATAGGACAGTCCCTGTTCTTAAGAAGCCAGTGGACTGGCAAGGCAGACAAGTCAAGATTTTAAAAATGCACTAAAGGCACCGCTGGGAGCTGAGCCTGCACGCCCGCCGCGGGTAAGGCCCCTGCGCCCCTCTGCCCCGCCTCTGCGTTCCCGCGACTAACTTCCTGTTCCAACCCTGACCCAAACCGCACCGCTGGGAGTCGAGCCCGCGCGCCCACCGCGGGTAAGCCCACTGCGCCCCTCTGCCCCGCTGCCCCGACTCTGCGTTCCCGCGACTAACTTCCTGTTCCAGCCCAGTCCAAACCCCACCGCTGGGAGCTGAGCCTGCGCGCCCGCCACGGGTAAGGCCCCTGCGCCCCTCTGCCCCGCCTCTGGGTTCCGGCGACTAAATTCCTGTTCCAACCCTGACCCAAACCGTACCACTGGGAGCCGAGCCCGCGCGCCCACCTCGGGTAAGCCCCCTGTGCCCCTCTGCCCCGCCTCTGCGTTCCCGCGACTAACTTCCTGTTCCAACCCAGACCCAAACCGCACCGCTGGGAGCTGAGCCAGCGCGCCGGCTGGGTCAAGATCCCTGGCCCACCTTCCTTTTCCCTGCCCCCCCCCTTTTTTTTCTATATGGGCTCCAGTGAACTCTGACAGCTTACGTGTTACCTAGTCCTGTAGAATACCACCTTTACCCTAGGTGTATGTAGATACCAAAGAACTTGGGACTCTGTGACCTTGCAAAGGGGAATTCACTGGCATTTGCAGCAATCCCAATCTGAAAGTCAATACTTTCCTCCATTACAGGTTGCAAACGCCTATAACATTGGCATTGCTTAAAACTCACACCAAAGGATATCACACATATTTTACATATTACAGCTGTTACACTGTTGTCTCACAATGTTGCCAACACTTAGTCTTCTGTCAAAATCATAGGAGTCATTAGATCTGCAACTGGCTTTGTTGACTGCACTGTTAACAAGAGGTGCAAATGTCAGGACCCTGCAAATTTGTCTTTCAATATTTTCATAACGGTTTCAACATAATTTGCTTTCTTCTAATCATATATATTTTATTTTAGCACTCTTTTTCTTAAAAAAAAAAAAAAAAAAAAAAAAAAAAAAAAAAAAAAAAAAAAAAAAAAAAAAAAAAAAAAAAAAAAAAAAAAAAAAAAAAAAAAAAAAAAAAAAAAAAAAAAAAAAAAAAAAAAAAAAAAAACCTTCATTAGCCTAGGAAAAGGATCCAGGGCCCAAAGAAAATGTTCAGATATCCTGAGTAAGGAAGATCACCATTCATACAGCCAAACCCAAGGGCAATGTCTTCATTCTTTTATCACTGAGGTGAGATAGAGTCATAGGACACACATAAAGGCCACACAGGTTCCAACCCAGACCCAAACCGCACCACTGGTAGCTAAGCCTGCGCGCCCACCGCGGGTAAGCTCCCTGCGCCCCTCTGCCCAGCTTCAGCGTTCCCGCGACTAACTTCCTGTTCCAGGCAAGACCCAAATCGCACCCCTGGGAGCTGAGACCGCGCCCCGGCTGGGTCAGGATCCTTGGCCTGCCTTCCCTTTCCCCACCGACCCCCTTTTTTTTCTGAACCCCTCCAGCCCAAGCTCCAGCACCGAACCCATCAAATAGCTCGTTTGGCAAATGATCTGGTCCACGAGCCTACCAGGACTATTCAATCCCAAAGCTCCACCTCCACCTACAGACCACATCTGCCAAGATTCACAAAAACTAGCAGCCAAAACTCCAACACAGAGTCAGGAACCTCTGTAGAGGAACCAGCTTGGAGTCTCCAGACCAAACGCCCATAGACGCAGCATAACGCCACCAAAGTGCAGAGGTCGCTTCCATACAAAATGATAACAACAAGGAGTAGGAGGCAATCTCAGGACCCGTGCCCACCCAAACCAAATACAGAAGACACTATCATGGAAGAAAATGAGAATTATACAGATGAAACCTCTGAATGGGTAGCATCTGAGGCAGGCACACAAGTGCAGAAACTTATAGAGCAACTGAGATCAGACATAACATCTGAAGTAAAAAAAGAAATACGTGAAGTGGAAAAACGGCTGAAGAAACGTATGGAGGACATCAGAACAGAAATAATATCTAAAGTTGACAAAGACATGCCTAAATCAATAGCATCCCAAGTAGGGGAACAACTACACAAAAGTAGAAAGGAGAACAGAACAGAAATAATCTCTGTATTACAGAGAGAAAGGATAACCATAATGACAGACTGCAATACTATTAAAGAAGACATCGATAAAAAATTAGAGGAGAATAGAAAAATGATGGACTCCCTGACGGAGCAATATAGGAAAGACATAGATCGCATGAAACAGTTTCAAAGAGATATACAAGAAAATAAAACCTCGATCACAAGTTGGCAGAGCCGAATGAACGAAAATGAAGATAGAGTTTCCAACGTTGAAGACACA
>PVJA010056998.1:0-10600 GCA_004027025.1 Myocastor coypus
AAAAAAAAAAAAAAAAAAAAAAAAGGAAATATGTGAAAATGACTAATGTTCCTTTTCTAATTATTTGTCTATCCAGATTTACTATGTGCAATTGAGACAATTTGGACAATTCATACTTTTTCATATGAGAAAAAGAAGAACATCTTATTGTGACCTTCAAATAACTAGATAGTGCCACATTTTATCTGTTTATGACATTCCAGTCTTGATGATGCCCACTATTATATCCCCTTATTCCTTGACTTATTTTGGTGGTTTCAAGAATTCAGCAGTACATCTATTTGATTAACACACAAATCAGATCTTGAATTACTTTTTTAATTTACATAATATCAGTTTGCAAATTTTATTTGCCATATTTATGCACATGCATTAACTTTACTTTGTTTAATTTTAATTTTATAAATCTATAATTATGATCTGAATTCCACACTTTTTATTCTTTGCGTGATTACATCATTCACAATGAGCTTCTTTTTCTTGGCTTGTTCCAACATAACCCAACTTATTCAACTGGGCAGCAAATGCTTCATCTCCTACATTGTGTCTGCCTCTGATTTAGGTTTGTGAATTAATATGTTCTAAAAAAAAGTCTTCAATAAACCCAGCAACCAGGCCTGGCGGGTGAGTGAGACCACCCTGCACGTGCCAGAAACTCATTAGCCCAAGCAACCAGGCTCAGTGTGAGAGTGGAACTTCGTCCATCAGGAAGTCTCAGTGTGGAAAACTGGAGCAGAACTCCCTGTAGAGAGGCTGGAGACAAGCCACACCCAGCTGATCCAAGAGTAGAACATCTTCCCAGAGTGGCATAGGAGGTTCACCTCCACAGGCTACAGCAGGGAGAAGTAGAGCACAGCAGCCAGACTCAAGCCACACCCAGCTGGACAAGTTTAAACTTGGTAGATCCAGATCTGGTGCTAAGGTAAGAACTCTGCCAAAGCTCTATACCAAAGGGCAGAAGGCAGAGCTGTACAAAATGACAAAAAATGTGCTCCCAAGACCCAAGCCCACACAGAATACATGCAGAAGAAATTGGAAATCATACATCTGACATCTCTGAAATAATAGCATCTGAAGTAAAGAAACAATTGCAGAAAGGTATAGCAGAAATCAGATCTGAAATAATTTCTAAATTAAAAAGGAAATAACACCTATAATAAAACAAATACTAAGTACTTCTAAAGAAGACATTGATAAAAATAGAGGAGAATAGAAAAATGATGGAACCCTTGAATGAGCAATATAGGAAAGTAATAGAATGTGTGACGCAGATTCAATGTGCTATACAGGAACTTAAAACCTCAGTCACAAGCTGGCAAAACACTTTCAATGAAAATGAAAATAGACTTTCAGATCTTAAATATACCATTGTAGCTAGTCAAAGAGTAAGAAAATCTATCTTTTTTTTTTTTTTTTTTTTTTTTTTTGTCTTTTTGAGACAGGGTCTCGCTATGCATTGAGCTCACTTTTGTAGCCCAGGCTGGTCTCGAACTTGCACCAATCCTCCTGCCTCAGCCTCCCAAGTGCTGGGATTACAGGCGTGAGCCACCACACCCGGCTATATATCTTAAAGACAACTAGGATGGAGGGAAAAATAATTGAACATCTGCAAGGTGATGCAAAGATGAACAATGCAAGACTAATAGGCATCAATGAGAAAGGAGTCTGTGCAAATGCTGTAAAGAGAATATAGGCAGAAGTAATAGCAAAACCTTCCCAAATATGGTGAAACTATTTGACATTGAGTAACTGAAGCATATAGAACTCCATATGATGTCAACCCAATTAAAATCATGCCCAGACATATAATAATCAAGATCCCAGAAATTCAGCACAGGAACAGTATACCAAAAGCTGCTAGAGAAAAGAAACAGATCATATTTAAAGGAAAGCCCATTAGAATAATGGCAGATTTCTCTTTAAAACCACCAAGTCAAGAGGAGCATGGAGCAAAGTACTTCAAGTCTTACAAGAAAATAAATTCCAACCAACACTAATATACACTGTAAAACTCTAAAGTACAATGCAGAAGTGAAATACTTACAGGACAAAGAACAACTGAAGAATTTCATGAGGACACACTTTACTAATAGATATTCTAGAGAGGGATCAAAATGACCACAACCCCATCAAGGGGAATGGAAAGAACCCACTAAATAGGGCAAACAATTAAACACAGGTAAAAAAGAGGTATACAAAAGCTGCCTTTCAACTATTCTTTTGTATACAGCAGCAGAATATGTCCATCTGCATATTCTATAATGGACTTCTCCTGCAGATTATGGGCCACGATCTGTCTGGGTCTACTGATTGGACATCAAGGAAATAGCATTAGCTCAGTCCCACGAGTGACACCTGACCACTAGAAACCATCATGGACACTATCCATGTCTACTGCATGCTAGAACCTTGTGTGATAACCTATCCCCAAACTATTAGATGTTTTGGTCATATGTTTGCCATTTCATCATTTATGTTATGTTTTATTCTTAGTAATTCTTTACTACCATGGAAACTTTTACTTAGTTGATATTTTTGTGTATATTAACCTAATCAAATACTACGTGAGTACTCTGAATTGATTATAGATTCATACATATGATACTCAACATTCTGGCCTCTAAGTTGAACTCACAATTTGGTCTGAATTTTAGAATATTGTTTTGAAATATTTAATTTAATTTTTGATTAATTAATATTTAATTAATTTTCTAAATATTGTTTAACTGTTGTCTTATGATTCATACTGTATCTTTGAGATGCAATCTACATATAAGAGCTGCTATGATATTTTTGCCTAGTATTAAAAACTTAAAAAAGAAAATATATATATATTGTTTAGACAACTTATCAGCCTGTATCTTGCCCTCTGAATTACTACTATGATGACAACAATATGCTGGTATCAATTATTGTAACCATCCTACTAACTTGTTTTGAAACTATTTCATTACTATTTTATCTTTTTTTCTCATTAAAATGAATAAAAAATTAACAAACAAACAAAAACTGCCTCTGCTTAACATATGATTACATCAAAGGTAGAAATGTTAAATTTCCAAATAAACAGACCATTGTCTATTGAAAGAATTTGAAATAAGAATGAGAACTACAGAAGTTTTATATTAACCATCATGAAGTACATTGGTCTCTACATTAGTCCAAGGGAAAAGTTTGGCCAAAGGCTTGAGCCTGAAAGAATATTGGCTTAATGAGGGATGAATGCTCATGGCTCTGCAGATGAGCTGCCTCAGTTGTATTGCATTCAGGCTTTCTGCCTCGCCAAACCCATAAGCCCACCAGTAGTCAGACGCATAATCTCTTCAGCACGAAGCTCTATAATCCCAGTGGATCATGAGTTAGTCTTAAACTCCAGATGTCCCTGGCCCATGACTGCATGAGGTTTTTTGTTTTGTTTTGTTTTGTTTGTTTGTTTGTTTTTCAGAATGGATTTATTTGGGAAAGAAAGCTCCTGTACAAGAGAGACAGGAGGGCTATCCCGAGTGGGAGTCGCCCCTGCTTGGGGTTTTGAGGGGACAACTAGACACAAACCATAGCAACCAGGCTTCAATCCCTGGCACCACATGCTATGCTGCCCCTGCCCCTGGGAGTGCTGAGCCAGCCACCAAGTCAAGTTGTGCTGGCGCACGCCTATAATTCCAGAGCTGGGGAGGCTGAAAACAGAACCACTGAGTTTGAGCTGCATATTGAGACCCTATACCAAATAAGTTAAAAATTTAAAAAGTAAACTAATTGATATATTACCATATTGTACCAGCTGCACTTCTTCAAATATAATCTTTACTGAGTCTTTAGTATGTTGAGGGCTTGCCTATGATATTAATTTTTCTTTGTAATCACTTGTTTTCTCACATTGCTCCTTAGATGATTATGTTACTCACGACTGTATCATAGACTTGTTTCTTCTGTTCTTCAGCAAATTTTTACCTACTGCCATACCATTCATTGCAGACGTTTTCTCTTCTACAGGCTTCAGTTTCTAGGATTTGATTAGAAAATACCATGATATGCTCCTTGGTAGTTGTCACCGTTCCTGTATATTCCTGATGTTAATTTCCAACAAAACCCACCTCCTAGACAGCTGCACATGGCTGTCTCCTAGGCTTGTTCTCTTTAATACTTCCCCTACTGCTGAAATCATCGATTTTCTGGGCCTTTTAGGTGCTTTAAGATCCTCTCTTTCAGGAAGTGCAATTTCCTTCTATGCCTTAAAGCCCAGGTGAGCTAGCACATATCTAAGATACCAGAATCCTTGCTGTCATGTTGAAATCTTCCTCCTTCCTTAAGTCTTTCAAGATTCCATGATCTCATTCCATGTCTGCATAATGTCAGTCTATTTCCACTTGTGGCCATTCCTGCGCCATTCTCTGCAAGAGATGTCATCTCATCCTTTCCATTTACTTATGCAAAACGTCTCGCCAGAGTGACAACTACATTAAAATCATTATTCAATAATCTAGGTACACATCTATGACCAGAACATACGGAGATTTGTACCGTGTAGGGTTCACATTCTACTGGTAAGAAAAAGAAACTTATAGGAGTTGTGTCACATGCATAAAGGTAATAATTTATAAATGGTGTAGAAATATAGAAAATGAGAAGTTCAAAGTGGATCTCCTTGAGAAACGTCCATGTGGGTAAATTAGACAGCTGAATGGACTAATCCAGTTAGACTGGGGAAGAGAGTCAGGACTGGAGTTGTAAGTTAGCGGAGATTCTCTGCTACATTCTGCTTGTTCTTCATACCTCAGAGACTCTTACGTAGGGATCAGAGAGAAACAAATGGAGAGTAGGAGAAAAGGGTAAAGTCTAGAAGACACAGCTTGGGAAATAAGAATACTGAGATCTGCGCACACCAGAAGACTGTGGATGTTTACAGGGAGATACGTGAACTCATGCAGGAGATCAACCAGAGATCACCATGGTAACATGTGTGTTTAAAATTTATCTTGCTCGAAGATCAGCAAGGTTTGAAGATAAAGGAAACCATACAACCTGTTAGGGGTCAATGGAAGTTACTAAAGCCATTATAGAAATTTCTCCAAAAATTAAACATAAAATTACAAGACAATACAAGAAACCCATATCTGGACATACATCAAAAGAAAATAAAATCAGTTTGTTAAAATAATATCTGTACTTTCAGGTCCTCTGAAGAGTTATTCACAATAGCCAAGGTGTGGAAACACCCCACGTGCCCACCAGTGATTGAGTAGATATAGCAAATGTGCTATGTGAGCACAAGCGAATATTGTTGAGCAATAAAAAGGAAGAAGACATTGTCGGGCAACTCGGAGACACTTATCCTACTCCTCTTGCCACTTGCTGAGGCAGATGTGGAAGTCTTGTTACTTTGTGGTACAGATGTCACTTCTAATGTGTTTTGAACCAGTTCAAAATGATTGCTTTCCACTATCACTTTGACATTGAAGACAAGCCAGACAGAATCACTCCATGTCAATGAATGCGGGCACACAATGTCTTCATTTGACAGAATTTGCCATAAGCTTTCAAATGATTCATGCCATTGGTAAAACAATGAAAAATATTATGAGCAGGACTTTCAGAACAGCCATAGACGGTGAGAAGAACAAGGGAATAACTGTGTGGAGCACGAGGGGGGAAATTTTAAGGGATAAATAGCAATATGCCTTCTACTTTAATACTTTTATATTTAATTTACACATTTGCCATATGCTCTGATAACAATTCAGATCTCATGGAAACATAGAAAACTTTTCTCTAGGTGAATTTTTAGCTTGAAAGTTAAAATAAAAATATCCTGCTACAAAATCACACTGAGGTTTATTTTCAGAAATGAATTATATCTTAATCCAAATGATATTTAAAGCACTTTTGAATTCATATAGGATTTCATCCTTAAAGACACAAATTAATCATTCATAAATGAAGTTTTATAAGGTCAGATTTTCAGGAAATTATCAAGTATTAAGGATTTAGAAAATGACACATAAAGGAATCAAGATACAAGTAGCTTAGTCTATATTCAGAGATTGATTGTTTTTTTATGAGAAACAAAATATTCAGTTACAGATATAGATATGCATAGACGTATGGAAATATATGCATGCAGACACACACACTTGCCTTTAAAACCTCCATATTCAATCATTCCTTACCTCATGACATACAATTTCAGTCTCTGTAAGGACATCTCAGTGTTGGCATTAACCTTACTTTATTGATGTAAAGTTGATGTAAAATAACTGTATATAGTTAATGTGCTCAATTTGATGAGATTGGGTCACCATATAGCCCTGTGGTGCCACACGTACAATGAGAGAAATAGTCATAGCCATCACCTCCTGGAACGTTTTTGTTTACACTGACTGTTTTGATGTTAAGCATTCCTAATTTAAGATGTACCATCTCAGCAAATCAGGACAACATAGGAGGCCTTTGTTTCAAAGCATGTTTGTAGATATTATTCATCTATTTACTGTAATAATTGCATACACTTTGAACAGTAATTCACTGCAACTATGTCCTCCACTGACTGGCAACCACCACTATATATTTTGTGTTTTCGTGTTCATTTGGTGGGAGAGTTTCACTTTATCATCATTGCATAATTTTAGTTTTAAATCTGAGATGTATGGTCTTTGTTATGTCCAGGAAATGTTTTCTATAATTGTCTCATTAAGTGCTTTTATGTGAAAATATATATTTTGTTAAAAGTCTTTACTGCTTTCATTGAAATGATTGGACAATTTTTTAATCTTTTATTCAGTTAACAAAGAAATAGCCTAGACTGGTTATTCATTTTCACAAATTGAACCATCCTTTCATTCCAGGGACAAATTCCTCTTGATCATATTGAAGGTTCATTTTAAATACAGCATTATTGTGTTTGCTAATATATTTGAAGATTTTTGTACTGGTGCCTCAGAAAATTTGTTCTATATTTTTCTTTACTTAAACTGTACTAACTGTGTTTCATATAAAGCTAACTTGGGCTATATAAAATAAATTTGCCAGTGTTTCATACTTTTCATGTATAAATATATGAAAAGTACATATATATTATACATATGAAATATATGTAATATTAGATATATGAGAACTATATAATATATATATTAAAGCTATATATAATATATATGAAAACTATATATTATATTATATTATATTATACATGTGAAAACTATATATACTATTATAGATGTCAGAGCTATACATAATATCATACATGCAAAACTATAAATATACATTTGATAACTATATATGATACATATGAAAACTATATATAATATATATGAAAACTGTATATATTTAATTATACATACAAAAACTATAGCATATATGAAAATTATATATTATATATATGAAAATTATATATTATATATATGAAAACTGTGTATAATATATAATATATATTATGTTATATATAGTATATATAGTACAGTATACATAAAATACTATATATAGTGTATATAGTACAGTGTGTATAAAATACTATATACAGTATATATAGAACAGTACATATAAAATACTATATACGGTATATATAGCTGTTATGGTTTATGTCTAGTTGTCCCCCCAAAGCCTCATGGAGTCACTGGGCAGGGACTTCTAGAGTTTGAGACTTGATCCATGATCCCTGGGATTATAGGTTTTAGTACTGATGGGATTATGGGTGGAAGTACGTCTGGGATTATGGGTGTAGCCTAGGGCGGGAGCTAAGGCAGAGAGCCTGAATGTAATATAAAGAGAGACAGAGAGACAGACTGGAGCTCGAGCTGTTGCTGCTGCTCTGCTGCCCTGTTTGGTTGGCTGCCTCTGCCACCATTTTGTTGCTCTTCTGCCGCCATGAACTGGATGCTCTCCGCCCTGCTCCACTCAGCCTTGGGCCAGCCGAATATGGACTGAAACCTCTATGAACTGTGAGCTAAATAAACCTTTCCTTCCTTCATTTTGAGTGTTGGGTATTTGTCCCAGCAACGAGCAAAAAGTAACTAATACAATAGCACAGGGTGAACAAAATACTATATACAGTGTATAGCACAATACATATAAAATACTACATACAGTCTATATAGCACAGTGCATATAAAATACTATATACGATATATATAGTACAATGCATATAAAATATTATATACGGTATATATAGTATAGTGCATATAAAATAAAATTATATATAGTAGTTGATAGAAATCACAGGCATGGGCACGTGGTCCTGGAATTCTCTTCTTTTTTCTTCGCTTCACTTCACTGAGCTTCTCTTTATTTGTTTCATACAGGATCTCACCATGCAACTTGGACTCATAGTTTTCCTCCTTTCTCTACCTCCGCATCCTGGGAATTCCAGGAGCACGTCACTGTATTAGTTACCTTTTGCTCATTGCTGGGACAAATACCCAACACTCAAAATGAAGGAACGAAAGGTTTATTTAGCTCACAGTTCGTAGAGGTTTCAGTCCATATTCAGCTGGCCCAAGGCTGAGTGGAGCAGGGCGGAGAGCATCCAGTTCATGGCGGCGGAACAGCAGCAAAATGGTGGCAGAGGCAGCCAACCAAACAGGGCAGCAGAGCAGCAGCAACAGCTCGAGCTCCAGTCTGTCTCTCTGTTTCTCTTTATATTACATTCAGGCTCTCCGCCTTAGCTCCCGCCCTAGGCTACACCCATAATCCCAGAAGTACTTCCACCCATAATCCCATCAGTACTAAAACTCATAATCCCAGGGATCATGGATCAAGTCTCAAACTCTAGAAGTCCCCGCCCAATGACTTCATGAGGCTTTGGGGGGACAACTAGACATAAACCATAACAGTCACCAAATCCTGTTTCTGTGGCCAGCATGCTGTGCCTGGAGTTCTGCGGCAAGCACAACATGTGGTACCAGGGCTCAAATCTGGGTCCTGGCACTTGCCAGGTAGATGTTTAGACTTCCAAGATATCTCCTCAGCCTCCGGAATTTTCTTTACTGGAAGACTTTTGATTATGAATCAGTCTCCTCACTCAATATATGTCTGCATAATTTTTTTTCATTTTCATAAAAACATGACCAGCGTTGTTATATATAATTGGAAACATTTACTTTTCTTTTCCAGATTTCCCAAATTTACCAGTAAATATTTTTTCACAGTAGTCTCTTATACTCCTGAGTTACTCTCTCTCACATGTGTTGTATCTTTGATTTCTAATTTTACTTATTTGAGTGTCATTCTTAGTTTTAGCAGAGCACAACTAATAGATACCTATTTTGTTCCAGTACCTCACTTTAAGTGTATTTCCTCTAGCTTTTAACTTTAGGACAAGGTGTACAGTGTGTACATGTTCTCACTGTGTAGATCGGAATTTTAGTGATTCTCCTATTTTCAGCGTTCCAAAGTACTGGGATTACAGGCACGTGCCACCGTGCCCCATGTCAATCACCTTCTCCGCTCTCCCCTCGGACTGAGCCAGCACAGCAGGCTGGTGGTCGAATCCCTGGCCTTTGCATTCTATCTAAGCAGTCATTTTTAGTCCACTGAGCTATCAGGCCAGTCCTTTCCTCTAGTTTTTAGTATGACCTTCCTAAACGATGACATTGGGCCTTGTCTGTTCTTTGCCCAGTTATTAAGCACATACTATTAACTGGAATATATTTGTGTATTTGTTTTCTTACTTTGTGACAAACATCTGCGAACATCAACCCAAAGTGGAAAGGTTCATTTTGCCTGTGGCTTCAGACCATTTCATCCACGATCAATTGACTCGGTTGTTTGGGGACCTGGAGGGGAGCACAGAATCATGGCACATGCAGGTGTTACGATGACACAGCTTACCTTCTTGAGACAAAAGAAGACGAGTGATTTAGACATGGGGTTAGCAACACATTGTAAAAATCTGAACACTGCACCAATGACCTTCGTGCAGTCAGGTCCCACCTTCTACATATTCTAGTACTTTCTAATATTCCTTTCAATTATGAGTTCTTCCATAAATTTGTCCATGGATGAGGTGGGAGCCATCATGATCCAATTAAACTCTGCTGCACAGAGAATTGATCCTACAACACAGGGTTGTTTGGAGGGGTGCTTTGCATATAAATCATAGTGATATTTGAAATTCTGTTCATTTTCCATGTAAATTTATCTCTATAAATCTTTGTCTTAAAGCTTTTTAATGCATCCCGTGAGATTTGCTGTGTTGTTTCTATCTTACCTTTTGATAATGGCTGTGATAATCAAAAATGTTTTGACTAAAAATATGTCGTTTAATTCCCACGTATTTTTGAATAATCTAGCTTTAACTCTTGTTGTTAGTTTCTAGTTCTGTAGCACAGCAGTTGAAAATGAAGTTGATGTAATTTCATTCCTGAATTTCTTATGACTTGTGCAGTGGAGTTACATGTCGTAAGGCCGCAAGAACGTCCTCTATGTCTGTAGAAGACCTCGCCTTCTGCTACTGTCGCTTGAAATTTTCTACTATATATGTGTGTCACGGCATTTTAGCTTTTTTCAGTTGCGTAAGCCTACCGTCACTTTTTTTCTTTCTGGATATTTGGATCATAGTTGGGAGTATAATCTTTAAATCTAATACTACTGTCTTATACCCTATCTATATTAA
>PVJA010056999.1:0-10601 GCA_004027025.1 Myocastor coypus
CTAATCTTTTTCTTGTAGGACTGGGGTTCAAACTCACGACCTTGCACTTGCCAGGCAGGCATTTGTACCACAGAGCTATCTCCCCAAGTCCCTAAATGACTCAGATTTATGGCAGAGTGGTACTCCATTGTGTGTAAATGTCCCATTTTGTTTGTCCACTCATCTGTTGATGGGCATATAGACTCAGAACTTAGCTGTTGTGAATTGTGCTGCTATTCACATGGATATGCTTATATCTCTGTCATGTGATGTCTTTAGTTGTTTATTTTCTTAAGTGTTTAGCATAGGGTCTATAGGTTCTTAGTATACAGATTGGACTCCTGTTTTCAACCTTCTCAGTGCTGGGATTACAGGCATGCACCATGACACCAGGCTATAAGTTAACTCATTTTAGTTGCCCACTTATTTTTTTATTTTAAGTTTATTTATTGATTTATTTTTTATGTATTTAATACAGTCTACAGGATCTCACTCTGCAGATCAGACTCAGTGATCCTCCTGTTTTTTTCAGCCTCTCAAGTGCTGGGATTACAGGCTTGGGCCACCACACCCAGTCACATCCCTATCTCAGTATGCCTCTGGGGGTGGTGGGTGGGGAGTGAACCCCAGCTCCAGCCCCTGTACTCTGCCTAAACAGGTGGTTAGTCTGCTGAGCTATCTGGCTGGTTTCTAGTTGCCCACTTTTTTTGATTCTTTTATTTTGGGGTCAATTTCATGAGCTCTTTATCTATTTGAGACATTAGTCCTCTGTTGAGGGGATATTTGACAGTATTTTTCCAATTCTGTAGGTCAGGTGTGGCAGACGTGTGGCATGTGAGCACCAGTTAACTATTACCACCAACAGCTCTAAGACATTTGCAGTCATGCTGTAGGTTGTCTCTTTATTTGATTGTTTCTTATATGCTGTAAAGAAACTTCATTTATTTTATTTATTTATTTTTTTGGGGGGGAGGGTCTACAGGGTGTTCACTACAAGATCAGACTCATAGTGATCTGCCTCTTTACAGCCTCCCAAGAGCTGGGATTACAGGCAGTCCCACCAGCCTAGTCTCAATTGTTATCCAGCACACCGTAGGGGCGGGGCCAGTACCCACAGGCCTGTGGATCAAACTCCTGGCCCCTGCACCTGTTTGTGGGCACTTTAATCCACTGAGCTATTTGGCCAGCTCTATGTATGTATGTGTGTATGTATGTATGTATGTATGTATGTATGTATTTAATATATTATGGCCAGCTCAGCCAGCCCTGAAAGTGGGACTGGTGCCTGGAATCGAACTGCGGTCCCTGTGGTTGCTTAAGCTTGCCTAAGCAGGTGCTTTAGACTGCTGAGCCATCTCGCTGGCCCTATTTTTTATTTTTTTTTTAAAGTTTTTATTTGTTACAGGAAGAAGCTTTAATTTGATATGATCTCCCCCCATTGTTTTTTTTTTTTTGTCTTTTTGAGACAGGGTCTCGCTGTGCAGTTGAGGCTGGTCCTGCGCTCACTTTTGTAGCCCAGGCTGGTCTCGAACTCCCACCAATCCTCCTGCCTCAGCCTCCCAAGTGCTGGGATTACAGGCGTGAGCCACCACTCCCAGCTTCCCCCCATTGTTTCTTGTGCTATTGGGTTCTATTCAGGAAGTCCTTGCCTACATCTTCAAGTGCTTTACCTATTTGATCTTTTGTTTATTTTGTGGAACTAGGGATTGAACTCAGGTCCTTGAGTTTGCCAGGGAAGCGCTTATTCTACTGAACTATCTCCCCAGCCCATTGATCTTCTATTGGGTTCTGATTTTTTATCTTTATTTTTATGTTGAGCAAGGTTTTCACCATGTAGTTTAGGCTGGCCTTGAATTCCCGCACTCAGTGATCCTCCTGCCTTGGCCTCTCAAGTGCTGGGATTACAAGCATGTGTCACTGTGACACCTGGCTTTTGTTTTGAAACAGGGTCTCAGTATGTAGTTCAGGTTGGCCTTGAATTTATCATGTAGCATAGGTTGGCCTGTATTTGAAGTGATTCTCCTGTCTCCTGTCTCATGAATACTGGGTTACAGGCATGTGCCACCATGCCCCAGTACATGTACATTAAAAAATTGAGTGCAGGGGCTGGGGAGATAACTCCGAGGCACAAGTGCCTGCTGGGCAAGTGCAAGGTCGTGAGTTCGAACCCCGGTCCCCCCCCCCCCCAAAAAAAAAAAAAAAATTGAGTGGTAAGGCATTCAGTAGTATGTTCTTCCCACAGATGACCCAAATAAGGATGTAGCTGTCTTGTCCTTGGAGAACTCTTGTTTATTTTCTGTAGGGATTAATTAGCACTTGTGAAAAAATTCATAGCTTTCCAAGATTTTATAGCCTATTAACCATGCTATGTCAGTGATTTGCATTCCTAAAGAGTATGCTCTTTAGAAAAGTGTTAGAGATTGAACTTATTTTTTTTTTTTTAATTTTATTTTATTTTTGCTTGTTTTGGAAACTTTGTTTGTTTATTTACTCATTTTTATGGCCGGCTCAGCCCACCCCGAGGGCAGGACTGGCGCAGCATGTGGTGCCGGAGATCGAACCGTGGTCCCTGAAGCCACCCTAGCTTTCCCAAACAGGCGCTTTAGACCACTGAGCCATCCCGCCGGGCCCAAGAGATTGAACTTCTTAATAAGAACTTTAAATTTAGGGAGCACATGTGACATGAAGACATGGGAGATGTGGGCTATCTCTTGTCTTGGATGAGCTGATGCAGTGCATACATGCAATTCTGCCTTTCACTGGATGGTAAGGTCCTTTGGGGGGTTGGTGGCGTGATATTACCAAGGAGGGGCATGCAACTCGGATCTCTGGAACAGGTTTTAGAGTGCCTTTGTCAGAATTGTGGAATCCTCGTGGTGTACAAGTCTATTTGGTTATTGAGCTTGGTTGTGGGGGAAGGGGAATCTTAACTGCCTGATTCAGAGATTCAGAGGTGGTTTCTCAACTTTCATGTCTGATGTTTTCCTCATGTGTGATCTCTGAATGCCACCAAGAACTGAATCTTGTGGGAGATACGTTGCTGGGCTGGAACATGCTAAAGGTTCAGGCGGTACTGGGACTAGTGGTGGATTCCTTAAGAAAGACCTCCTTTTGAGGTCTTTAAGAAAGACCTCCTTTCCTTAAGAAAGACCTCCTTGAGGAGGAGCGCAGGGCCTTTGACAAACTGAGAAGCACTTTGCTGAAACTTCCCTGGCAATTGGAGCTGTGTCTGCATAGCAAATGTTCAACCAGTGTTTACCAGGTTAATTCAGAATGGCTTTAAGGAGCTGTTGGGCTCCATCTAAGACCTGCAACCTATGTCCTCAAAGACAAAGAACCTTGCAGATCTGTAAGTTCCGTTCTAGGCCTCTTTCTTGAGGTCTCCAAAACTGTCAGAATGCCCACCCATTTTTGGACAAAGAGGTGTAGCTGCAGGGAGTAGGAAGGGGAGAAAAGGTTGCATTCATTAATCCCTATTTCCCACCCCCTTCCCTTCCAAAGATCCTTTATGCTTGCTATCTCTGATTGGAATCTTCCTGAATTCATACCCTATGGTGATGTGCAGAAGCTGTTTAAAGATTACAAGCCAGTCAACCCCACATTCTGTGCTTTGAAGGACAGCAAGTGTTTGCATTGGTTACAGTAAAAGGCAGCACATAGCATGAACAAAGACCCTCGAGATGAAGTTAATGATTAAATGTGGAGGTTTGGGCCGTTTCCTATAGAGATTGTCCTCTCCTGGACTTCGTTCCTTTATGTTTTGAGACTCTGTCCCCAAAGTGCATTCTGTGTTTGTAAGGTCTGATTGTAATACCTGTTCTGGAGTCTTGGCTCTTCTCATGCCTTTGCCAGGACCTGGAGGGCAGTGGGCGCCAAGGACTTCCTACTGGGGGGTGCCTTTTTCCTGCCCAGTTTTGTTTGGATACCACTCCCAGCGCACATGCTTGGGGCAGCAGGAATTCCTCCCTGGGTTCTTTGTTTCCCCTGAAGGCGGGAATGGCTGCCTCCTGGAATGTTGATCCGGCTGGGCCTGAGTGGCCAGCACCATTGAAGTCTGTCTCTGTGCTTCTGGGGATCTGAGCCACCTAGGCTGGCTTTAGGTCAGCCAGCTTTTGTTTTAACCACAAACTAAAGCTGTCCTCCTCTTCAGAGTTCTTTTCTCTTCTTGAAAGAAATGTTTAGAGCGTTACACCCATTCTGTGGCTAACCTGGCTTAACTACAGTGAGGAATTCTCTTAATGCTCAGTCTTCCTTTTCAAAGTCTGTGGTGCTTCCCCTAGGTTGGGTTACCAGAACTCACCAGGAAGCCTCCTGACCAGAGTGGTCAGATTTAGCCCCTTCTCCAAAAGTGGTAAATTTGAATTTCAGAGAAACAATAAGTAAATTTTCCCCCTACAGTACTGGGGATCGAACTCAGGCCCTTGTGCTTGCTAGGCAGGCTTATGCCACTGAGCTGTATCCTCAGCCCATGTGTAATTTTTTGTACGAGCATTAATCATGCAATTCTCTCACTCATTCTCCGTCTGCCTCCTGCCTTCCTTCCCTCCATCACTCCCTCCCCTCCCTTCTGAGATGTGGTCTATGTAGTTCAGGCTGGCCTTGAACTTGTAACAACCCTCCTTCCTGGACCTTGCAAGTACACTATGCCTGGCAATACTTCCTCAGTGCTGGGAAAACGTTCTTTCTGAAGTTCAAGATTTACTTGCAGGGCCCGGCGGGATGGCTCAGTGGTCTAGAGCGCCTCCTTGGGAGGGCTTGGGCGGCTGCAGGGACCGCGGTTCCATCCCCGGCACCACATGCTGCGCCAGCCTTGTCCTTGGGGCGGGCTGAGCCGGCCATAAAAATGAGTGAATAAACAAATAAAGGTTCTGAAACAAGAAAAAAAAAAAAAAAAAAATAAAATAAAAGATTTACTTGCATTTTTATAAATAATTTATGAATTTAGGGCAGGGTCTACAGGGTGTACAGGATCTCATTACATAGTACTCACAGTGATTCTCCTCTTTGCAGTCTCCCAAGCACTGGGATTACAAGCATGTGCCACCATAGCTAGTCTCAATTGCTGTCTCAGCTAGTGTGTGTGGGGGGGGCAGCATGGCATCTGGAGATCTATCTCCTGCCACTGTGCTCTGCCCATATAAAATAACTATTGTTTTTTGCTTTTTGTCTTTTTGACTTTTTGACAGGTTTTCCTTAGGCAGTTCAGACTGGCCTCAAACTCCCAGCGACCCTCCTGCCTTGGCGCTGGGATTATAGGCCTGTACTGTGATGCCTGGCCATGACAACTCTTCTTGACACTTTCTTGGGGGGGGGGAGGGGCAGTACCAGAGATCAAACCTAGGTACAGTCTACCATTGGATGGCTTTGAGATAGGGTCTTGTCTGCACTTGAGGCTGGACTAGAACTCACTATGCAGCCTGCAACTCTTGAGGGCTGGATTACACTACAGCTGATAATGACACTCCTTTTCAAAGCCGTTGAGAGGGTCTGAAAGTCTTCCCCAAAAGATTCCTCATCCCTCTTCACACTTGGTTCACATATTGCATTGTCTTTGGGTGGTAGGAGTTTGTTACATGATAAATACCTGGGCCTCTTGACCCGTCGTCCTATGTCCTTTTAGGCCCCAGCAAAGATGGGACTCCTTGGACCTCACCCACTGTTGCCAGCCACATCCTGGTGGGCCCAGTGCCCCAGAGGGCTCTGTTTCTGTGGCTGGTATCACAGTAGCAATGAGATTTCCCTATGCCCACTGTCCCTGTCTCTGGGCATAGGCAGTAGGGTAAGAGTATAGCTCTGGAGTTCCTATAACGATTGTTTGGATAGTGGTCATGAGACCTAAGTCTTCTTACATATACGGGTGCAGTCCCCACTGAGTTTGTGGGTGCCTGTCTCCACTTTTCTTCTACAACTCAGAAGAGGGGAGGAGGGAGCTGCCAGTAGGAGTTGGTATGCCTGCCTGTTTCTGCTTGGGGCATTTTAAGGCTGCCCAGGAGAGAACAGACAGATTCTACTAGTTTGTGTATGGATTTGTTCTCAGGAAAAATGTTGGCCCTCTTGAGATGTGATGGCTTGATGTGGACCTAATGGGTTATTATTTCTCATTTAACTCTGTACTAGGAAGCTCAAAACCAAACTCAGGGTCTCAATCCAGGAAGCCTCATCTGCATGCTTCTGCATTCTTGACTTAAGCTTTTTTCTACTTATACGTAGTTGCTTTTCTTTGTAAGCTACTTTTCTTAACATTTGCGAAATATAGTAAATTTTAGTTAAAACTGAGTGAAATTTTGAGAGAGGTTGTACTCTGCCCGGGACAAGGGACAGGTTTTGATTCAGCAGATCACACTGATGGGAATAGGAAGAATTAAGCCATTGTACCATCACAGCACTTGGCAAACAAACACATAATCCTCAGATGTACTCTGCTCCCTTCCTGGACAGGGTCCAGACCCGTGCCAGGGGGCGGGTGTGGAGACTCCTAGAGTATGTCTTGGAGATACAGGGGCCTGGAGCACTACTACAAGTCCTCATCTGTACAAATCAAAGCAAACTGAGAAAGCCAGGGTTAGTTACCTCCCCTTTGTAGAGGCCTTAGCCAGGTGTAGACCCCTGATCCATGTTTCCCCACCCCCTCCCGGGAACCCTGTGCCCTGCAATTTGGTACAGCTTGAACTGCTTCTGGAGAGGTGGGAGGAAGTAGTTAATCCCCACTTCCCTTCCCTGGGAGTTTTATGGGCCTCTGGGAGCCTGCCTTACTTACTTGGGCCTTAATGGTCATAAATGACCCTCTCCAAGGGCAGGGCCAGGCCCTGTGAATCTTTGCCTGGACTCTGTCTCTGGACAGTTAGGTGCTTAACAAGTGCATTTTAGTGGTGATCTGTAACTGAGAGGCTGGTGGGGTGGGAGCTTCATAGAGTAATCAGTGTGGTGGCTAGCAGGGACCATTGTAACCTGGAAGGGGTTGCCTGGCTGGGTGCTGGAGCCAGGTGGACTGAGTATCAGGTGCTGTCTTGGTTAGTTGGAGAATTGAGGAGCAGGGCTTTATCCCTCAAGGAAGCCTCTGCTTACTGCTGTTCTCCATCCAAAGTATCTGGCCTGTGCAGTAGCACAGGTGAAAGATGTTATGGAAACTACAGTTGGATGTTAGGTGTTGTTTTACACCTGTGGAGCTCCCTTCTGTCCCTGTTTCCTTCGCAGGAATTATTACCAGAGTTTAAGGCATAGAAGCAACCCTAGTATAAGTTTAATCTGAAAAATGTGTGGGGTTGGGCAGGCTGTGGGACAGTTTACTGAAGCATCTTCAAGTATAAGGAGATGGGGGGCCTGTCACCGTGGCATGAATGGCCAGGTGGTCCCCTGCATGCACAGCCAGGTAATCGTGAAGACTTCCAGAAGAGCCTGGGAAGGGCTGTGTGCTCAGACTGTCCTCACCCCTGCTAGCAGGTCTCCCCCTTTTCCCCTCCAACTAATTCTAGTTGCCTCTAGTTTTAATTGTGTTTAATCTTCCCGGGAAGCAGGCTTACTGCCCCTCTGTGTGCTTTAAGTCCTTGGCTGGGTTTTCTGTTTCAGTCCTGCAGAGGATAAGTAACTTTCTAGAGCTGTAGTTCCAAGGGACACAAGTTGAGGGAACCTCCCCGAGCACCCTCCCTTATCTGGATAACCTCATGTAGTGACAAGTGTAAAGCTGCAGTCCCTGTGGAGGCGCTCCATGATTCCGGTTGGAACTCCCCATAGTGCATTTTTCTGGCTAAGGACTGAAGATGCCAGATTGTGAAATAAAGGAACAGAAAGCAAGTGTCGTAAAAATAGCAGTTACTCTCTGTACTTATCCGTGCCTTCTCATCTCATTCTTGGTTGTTTGGTGTAATCCTTTAAATCTGTCTTTCTTTGTTTAACTAATGACCTGGGAGTTGTTCAACCCTGGGGCTGTGTACCCCACAGAGTTTGAGATTCTTTAAAACTGGGGTGGGGGCTCCAATTTGCATCTTTAACAAGCACCTCAGGGGATTCTAGAGCTGGTGGTCCAGGAGTTTATTTTAAATGCTACCCCAGGTGAGGGGACTTCAGGTCACAACACTGTCTTGGCGCTCCCAGTTGTCAGTCATAAATTCTCCATTTAAAGTGTTTTCACTTAAGTTTTGAGTTGTTAGTAGCCTGTTTATCAAGACATGCTTTAGCTTAAGCAACTCTTGATAATGAAGGCTGGTTTGTTCTTGTTTTCAAGCCAGACCTTTTGTAAAATCCCAGAGCAGAGGGCCAGCCAGATAGCTCAGCAGACTAAAGAGCCTGCAAGCAGGCGCTGGGCCGAGGGTTCCATCCCCAGCAGGGCCTGGGCGTCGTGGTGCTCACCTGTCATCCCCTGCTCTTGGGAGGCCGTAAATGGGATGATCACTACGAGTAGGATCTAGTAGTGAGACCCTGCACACCCTGTAGATCCTTCCTTAAAATACAAAAAAAAAAAAACCCCAACTGAATTTATTGCTAAGTTTTTGGCCCAAGTTAAAGTGAAACTCCTTCAAGCTCTCATGCAGGAGTCTGCCTTTCATCACAGGGAAAGAGTCTGGGAACTAGGCTAGTAGCTTGGGATCACTGTTGAGGGTGAGGCTCTCTCTGCTCCTGGGGCACTTTGCCAGGCCTCTGCTTCTAGTTTCACTTTAGTTGGCATCTCCTCTCCGGGTAGATCTGAATGGGAGCCACCCAATGTCCTTGAGGCCTGCCTGGAGGGCACCGACCAACCCTGGAGAGGCCTGGAAGGTGGCACAGGGTTGAGGACAGCTGAGCAGCTTCCTGGAGAGGGTTTTGGCCCATCACAGTGCTTAGTGCTGGTGCAGGGATGACTGGAAGCAGCCCAGCCCTACTCAAGGGGGTCCTTTATTTGAACATTAAAACAGGGGATGATGTTCTGTGGAGGGGGTGGCCAGTGCAGTAATTGAAGACAAGGCTTGAATGTTGAGCTTATAGCTGTGATGGGCGCAGACCAAGCTTCACCTGCCTTTCACACCTAGGGTTACCTGGGTCAGAGTTTGAGAGAGGTGACAGAGCCTGCTCCTGACAGCTGCTCTACAGACCCTTGCAAAGATGTGGGAATCCTCAGGAATCTGGGCAGAGAGGATGGAAGTGAATTCATCCATGCACGATGTTCCTGTCCAGTGTAACTGATGTGGCAGGCGTCTTCCTTTCTTTTTTTGATATAAGTAATTAATTAATTTATTAGGCCAGCTCAGCCTGCCCTGAGGGCGGGCCTGGACCAGCATGTAGTGCCAGGGATTGAACGTTGGTCCCTGTAGCTGCCTAAGCTTTCCTAAGTAGGTGGTTTAGACTGCTGAACCATCCTGCTGGTTCCCGTCTTCCTTTCTTTTCCTTCTTTGGGTAGTTATTCAGAGGTGCAGACATGTTATTTTGTCTAACAATATTAGTACAAACTTTCCAAGTTAGATTGCTTTGTGGTTATTTTGGGGGGTGGAGCATATTAGGAATCATTCAGGACCTTGCACTTAAGTGGTACTACTACTGAGCTACATCCCCAGTCATAAATTACATAGATTTTTATTTTATTTTATTTATTTATTTATTTATTTATTTATTTATTTATTTTGGTGGGACCGGAGGTTGAACTCACAACCTTGCACTTGGCAGGCAGGCACTCATGGCACAGAGCTATCTCCCCAGCCCTTGCATAGATTTTTAAAAGGAGATGGACAGCTATACATTGATATATTAACTTTTTTTTTTTTTTTTTTTTTTGGAACTGGGGTTGAACTCAGGCCCTTGCGCTTGCCAGGGAAGCACTTATTCTACTGAACTGTTTTCCTAGCCTTTAACTTACATTTTTGAGTGGAAAGCCAAATTGCTAAGGGTTGTGACTTAAATTTTCTGTCTTAAGTATGGGAGTTGTACAGAGGGCTGCGTCTATGCTAGGCAAATGGTGTAGTGTTGAGCTACATCTCCAGCCCTTGTAGTTTAACTTGGAAATAGGGTCTTCCCAAGTTGTCTAGGTTGGGCTTGAATTTGCAGCTCTCCTGTGAGACTTTAGGAGCATTTGGGATTACAGATGTGGGCCCTCATGCCTTGTATTAAAATTTTTTATTTTCAGTTTAAGTAACTAATATTTATGGGTGTGTGTGTGCGCGTGCGTGTGTGTATGTGTGTGTGTGTGTGTGTACATTTCTTTTTTTTTTGGCTGGCTGAGGCTGCCTTAAGGGCCAGGTTTCGTGCTTCATGTGGGTGATGAGATCAAACCTCAGTCCCTGGCACCTAAGAGACTTTGCTGAATCATGTGCTTTACTCAACTGAGCTACCTACCTGGCAAGGTGGCCCCCCCCCCATTTCTAAATGATTCTGTCACACGAGCATACACTTTTATATACTTAATGTTTGTTAGAACTCTGTGTGTGTGTGTGTGTGTGTGTGTGTGTGTTACTGAGGATTGAATCTGGGATGTCTATTATACTAAGTTATGTCTTTAGCCCATTTTAGTTTTTATTAATTTTAATTTGGCCAAGCTAGGCAGTTGAAGTCTATGCCCTTCTCTGCCTTAGCCTCTCAAAGGTATTGTACTGGGATTGCAGGCTTGTGCCATCCTGTCTACTTTTCTTTCTTTCTTTCTTTTTTTTTTTTTTTTTTTT
>PVJA010057000.1:0-10616 GCA_004027025.1 Myocastor coypus
TTTTTTTTTTTTTTTTTTTTTTTGTCTTTTTGAGACAGGGTCTCGCTATGCAGTTGAGGCTGGCCTTGAGCTCACTTTTGTAGCCCAGGCTGGTCTCGAACTCACACTGATCCTCCTGCCTCAGCCTCCCAAGTGCTGGGATTACAGGTGTGAGCCACCACACCCGGCTTCACACCCAGTTTTTATCTGTTTCTGTTCTTGCTGTTTGCAGTGCTGGGGATAGAACCTGCAGCCTCATGCATACCATGCAGGAGCTTTACCACTGAACTACATCTTCAGCCTGGTTTTTAATCTGTAGTCTGATTTTTATATATATGTATGTATGTATATATGTATATGTATGTATGTATGTTATGGCTGGCTCAGCCTGCCCTGGGGGGTGGGGCTGGCACAGCATGTGGTGCCGGGGATTGAACTGTGGTCCCTGTGGTTGCCTATGCTTGCCTAAGCAGGCACTTTAGACCACTGAGTCATCTCAACGGCCCCTAATTTTTAACTTATTTATTTATTTGTTTAGTTTTTGAGGTGCTGGGGATCAAACCCAGGTCCTTCTGCATCAAGGCAAGAACTCTTACCACTGAGCCACATCCCCAGACCATGTGACCTGATTTTTAATCTATTTTGTTTTGCTAGTGTCTAGAAGAATGTCTGGTGCATAGCAGATGTTCAAAAATACTTGTTTTTATTTTATTTATTTATTTATTTATTTATTTATTTATTTATTAAATACTTGTTTTAAGTGTGAATTCTCCAAGTGTCTGGCTGGCAAGTGCAAGGTTGTGAGTTTGAACCCTGGTTCTCCCCCCAAAATGTGAATTCTTTTTGCATAAGGCATTTCTGTGATAGCCCTCAACCTACCCTGTCCGTGAAACCTTCCTTCATACACATGTTACCTGCTTTATGGGAACATCCCCACATTACAGACGAGGAAACATAATGAAATGAGCTACCTAGAGTCACTCACCTGAAAAGGGATAGGGTCAGATACAACACTTGTGTGCTACCATGGGTTAGGCCTTAGGGACTGATGATAAGATTTGGTCCTTCCCAACACTTTCAGGATCCGGGATTGTAAGGGGAGACCCAGGGTGCTATAAAACACAGCCTGTTGTGATGGGTGTAGTGGTGCATGCCAGCACTTGGGAGGCTGAGGCAGGAGGATTGTTGCAAGTTCCAGATCAGCCTAAGCTACAAAGTGAGCTCATAGCCAGCCTGTGCTGCATAGACTCTGTTTCAAAAAAGAAAACAAACAAACAAACAAACCCCCTCACAGAGGCTCCTCCCCTTCCCACCCTACACCATTCTTCTCCCCGCCAACCCCACACCATTGTTCTTTAAGGCAGGCATCCAAATTATCATTCATTCATTCATTCATTCATTCATTCATTCATTTGTTCATTCATTCACCAGCTCAGTCCACCCTGGGGTGGTGCCAAGGATCAAACTTATTCTGGGTAAGTTTCTCAGTGTTGTAGCTTTTAGACTTCTAGGATCCATTTATAATTTGTTGTTGTTGTTGTTTATTTATTTATTTTTATGGCTGGCTCAGCCTGCCCTGAGGGCAGGGCTGGGTGCAGCATGTGGTGCTGGGGATCGAACCATGGTCCCTGCAGCTGCCTAAGCTTTCCTAAGCAGGCTCTTTAGACCACTGAGCCATCCTGCCGGGCCCCCTCCATTTAGAATTTATTATCCAATTTAGAGCTCCATGCTTTTCTTTTTTATTTTTTTGGGGGGCTACCTGGAATTGAACTCAGTATCTCATGCTTGCCAGGTAGGCACTGCATCACTGAGCTAAATCCTTGGCCCTCGTCCATGATGTTCTTTAACTGCTTGGACTTCTCAGTTTTGCTTCTTCCTCTGTTTTCATGGGGGTGGGGGGGTGGGGGAGGCTCCCTTGAAGCAGCTGGTCATGATGGTCCATGCCTATAATGCATTAGAAGGCTGAGGCAGGAGGATCACTGAGAGTTCAAAACACCACCCTAGGCTAGATAGTGAGTTCGAGGCCAGTGTAAACTACATAGCAAGAACCTGCCTCAAAACAAACAAACAAATAAACAGAAGGGCAAGAATGGTATTGCTGTTACCTTCCCCCCTTTTTATGTAAATAAATGTTTTAAAAATCATATTGCGGGCCCGGCGGGATGGCTCAGTGGTCTAAAGCACCTGCTTGGGGAAGCTTGGGCGGCTTCAGGGACCACGGTTTGAACCCTGGCACCACATGCTGCGCCAGCCCTGCCCTCCGGGTGGGTTGAGCCGGCCATAAAAAGGAATGAATATACAAACAAAGGTTCTGAAACAGGAAAAAAAAAAATAAATAAAATAAAAAATTCTTAAAAAAAAATCCTATTGCTGGGGTGGGAGAGATAGCTTAGTAGATTTTTTTTTTTTTTTTCTTGTTTCAGAACCTTTGTTTATTCACTCACTTTTATGGCTGGCTCAGTCGGCCCTGAGGGCAGGGCTGGTGCAGCATGTGGTGCCTGGGATCGAACTGCGGTCCTTGAAGCCCCCAAAGCCTTCCCAAGCAGGTGCTTTAGACCACTGAGCCATCCCGCCGGGCCCCCAGCTTAGTAGATTAAGCACTTGCCTAGCAAGCATAAGGGCCTGAGTTCAATCCCCAGTTTAAAAAAAAAAAAAAAAAAAATTGCTGTTATCATGTAGTGCTTAATTCTTTTAAAAAATTTTTAATCTTTTATTTATTTGCATATTTGGTACAGGGTCTCACTACACAGCTTGGACTCATAGTGATCCTCCTGTTTCAGCCTCTCTGGTGTTGGGATTACAAGTGTTCACCACCATGCCCAGTTTTGATGGCCTGTGCAGCATGCCCAGGGTTCCAGGTCTAGCACAACATGTGGTACCGGAGATCAAACCTTGGTCCTTGTGCTGGCCAGGCAGGCACTTAGACTGTTGAGCTATCTCCCGAGACCATTTTTAATTTTCTTTTTCTTTTTCTTTTTTAATTTTCTTTGCAGGATGGGTTCAAACTCATGACCTTGCACTTGCCAGGCAGGCACTTGTGCCATGGAGCTATCTTCCCAGCCCCTTTTTATTTTCTTGAGATAGGGCTTTACTATACAGCCCAGGCTGTCCTTGAACTCACAGCAATCCTCCTGCCTCAGTCTCCCATGTACTGGGATTGGAACCATGTGCCCAGGTCAAGTCCCATCTTTGGTAACCGCCCTGTCCATGTTACAGTGAGGAAACTGAGGTCCCAAGAATTCAGAAGCAGATTGAACACTACCCAGGGAGTCAGGGCAGGCTAGAACCTGGTCACCACGCCATCACACCTCCCTCCCACAACTCTTCTGGATGTGGCTGCCCTTATTTTTTTTTCCATTCTTTCTGGGATTGGTGATCTGTGTTGTGGCATGGGCAAAGCAGGTTTTTGGGTTTCACCGTCAGGGTGGAATATGCAGGATAAAGACTTTTCTCCACTGAAGTTCAGATTTAGGATTGAGGACATTTTGGTGGTGGTGGTAAGGGAGACACTTTGGAAAGAGCTCAGAGAAATTTGGGGTGAAAGTATTTTCTCCTACACCTTTTCCCCAAAGATGGGGGATGGGAGACTAGGATAGGAAGGGTTAAATGTGACTTCTTCTTCAGCCAAGAGGGGGAGGGAAGGCTTAGTGCCAGGGAAGGGCTAAGAGTGAGAACAGCCTGAGCCTGTCCCTCACGTTCCACTAACCATGCCCCCGCCATGCTTCTGCTTCTGGTTTAGGCACCAGAAGGGGGGAGAGGCATTGAGGAGTTTTTGTTTTGTCTGGGAGACTAAGCATGGATGCCATGCTCTGGGGGAGAAGGGTGCAACAAGAAGAACCCATGTCCTGGGCCCCCTCCCTTACTGGGTTCCCTCTGTGCTGCCCAGTCACCCATACAGAAATGAGAACCTAAGTGTCCCCAGCCTGAGCTCCTCCACGAACACCCAGAGTTTTCACCCTAGTTTAATCTCACTGCAGCCCCAGGTGCCCTGGAGGCCTGTCCACCTGAGAACTATGTGCGTGCTAGCCAGGCCTCCTTCCTATGTGCCAGCATCCTGGAGCTGGTGGAGTTAGCAGCAGGATCAAATTCCCCAGCATCCTTGGCAGAGAATAAGCTGCAGGAGTGCCCCTCCTGTCCTCACCCCTGGCAGGATGACCAGGGACAGCCTCACCATCTCTTGGACAGGGTGTGGTGACTGGCCAGCTGGCCTGGACTAGACAGTGGAAGGCTGAGCAAAAGGTGAGACCCAAGGATGGACAGAAGCTGCAGGGCCTGGGACAGGGAAAGCTTGGTGATGCTGTTTGGGGAGATGGCCTGGTGAGACCCTCCCCAGGCCAAGCAGATCTGGCCAGGGGTTGATGGAGAAGTCAGCATGGTGCTGGCCTTCGTAACCAGCAAGACTATGAGGTCTTTGCTGTCTCCCAACACCTCCCCCAGTCTCTCTAGCTGGAACCAAGAGGAAGAACCAAGATGGAGACTGAACTTTGGCTGTCCAGCACCCCCGCCCCCCAGCCCTTTCTGGGAACCACAAGAATCTGGGACCTGGTGTCCTGGCAACATGATGAATGCACACACAACTCTGGTATCTGTTTTGAATTATCCATTAAAATAAGTACAGTCCTGGAAAAAAAAATAAGTACAGTTCTGAAGTTGGTTGGGTTGGGTAAACTGTAGAAAGGCACAGAAGGAGGAGAGACCTAGGCTGCCTTTTCCAAGGCCTGGCTTCAAAGGAAGAGAGCAGGAGGTGGGAGGGGGCAGCCTCTGGGTCCTATTCTTGGACCCAAGTCTGTTGTTTGCATCAAAGACTCAGTGGTTGGTTTTAAAGGCAGATAAGTTGGGACAGAACATAGGGGAAAGAACCTCAGGTTTCTGATCCTGCTTCAAAATTATGGGCATAAAGGAGCTTCTCAAGGAACCTAGGCATACCCCCTCCTGGCTTTCCTAGATGCAGCGGTGAATGGGTGGCCCACATGTGGAGGGGATAAGGTGACTCACTACTGGGAAGCAAGGGGGGCTAGTGGTGGAAGCAGGGTGAGTGAGTCACTCGGATGGGCAGTACTCGGCCCTCCCTGGTCGGCTTCCTAGCCCTGCCATCTGGCCCATTCCTTTGCTTTGCACCCACTCACCCCCCCCCCTTGCCCACCCACTGTTATTCTTTAGCTCTGCCCTTTACTCCAGAAGGCCTGAGGCGCTGAGGACAAGCTTGGAGCTGAGAGCTGAGCAGGCAGGAACCGGGAACGTAGAGCCTCACTCAGCCTGGGGTGCGCGGGAGGGTGTGGTCCTGCCCCTTTAAGAGCAGCGGCTCCGCCCCCTCAGAGGAGGACCTATTAGAGCTGGGCCCCGGCGCCGGTGACTCAGTGTTCGCGGGAGCGCTGCACCTACCCTGGCCAGCCCAGACCTCGACGTCCGACTGCGCCCGGCCCAGCTCTCCGATCCCGCCGGAGCCAGCCGCCCGCGCGCTCCGCCCCCGAGCAGTCTCTGCTTTCCATCCGAGCCCCTTGCCCTTCCCGGGACCCCTGCCCTTCGGGCAGCGCTGCCATCCTGCCGGCCATGGAGACCCCGTCCCAACGGCGCGCCACCCGCAGCGGGGCGCAGGCCACTTCCACCCCGCTGTCACCCACCCGCATCACCCGGCTGCAGGAGAAGGAGGATCTGCAGGAGCTGAATGACCGGCTGGCGGTCTATATAGACCGCGTGCGCTCGCTGGAGACGGAGAACGCAGGGCTGCGCCTTCGCATCACCGAGTCAGAAGAGGTGGTCAGCCGCGAGGTGTCCGGCATCAAGGCCGCCTATGAGGCCGAGCTGGGGGATGCCCGCAAGACCCTCGACTCGGTGGCCAAGGAGCGCGCCCGCCTGCAGCTGGAGCTGGGCAAAGTGCGCGAGGAGTTTAAGGAGCTCAAGGCGCGGTGAGTGCAGCCAGGTGCCGGCGTGCTGGGCGGGGGCAGGAGGGCGGTGGACAGCGCGGGCCGGCCGGCTCCAGGAAGGGAGCCCAGGGCCGCTCGGGCCCGAGCAGCCGATAACTTTGCCAGTCTCCTCCCTCCCGGGATCTGCCTCCAGCGGGTGACTGGCGGTGACAAGGGAATTGTCAAGACCTTACAGAGAGGGCAGGGGGTCTCTGGTAGTAGTAAGAAGTGGCGGGGACATCAAGGGTAGGTCGGGACTGGTGGTGGGCCTTCAGTCAGGTCGGGATTTGACAGCTCTGGAATCCTGGACGGGCTTCAGCAACGTAGAACTGGTCCTGCTAGATCTCTGAACTCTGGACGTCCGGAACACATGGACATGGGTGAAAGGGTCCTAGTAGAACTTGCTTGGCACCGTGCCAACTTCGCCCAGCCTGGCCCTGAATACATGATAGCTACTGAGACAGAGCCCTGGCGTTTGTCCAGTAGGCAATAGAGAGGTCACCAAAGCAGGGTGGCCCCCTTTGTCCTCTGCAGAGGGTGAAGTAGTGACCCCTTTGACATGATCTTTTCCTGGCTTCCTCCTAAGAGTTAGGAAGCTGTTCCTCACGCGCCATGTGTCTGGGACCTCTTTTGGCATTGGTCAGGCCCACCAGAACAGCTCCAGGAGGTCGGCTCCTCTGTGGATCCCACAGCCCTTGGCCTGCAGGGCCTAGGAATGCAAGTGAGGGAGGAGACCAAGGGTAGTGGCTGGGCCCCGGGGAAGTTGTGTGATGGCCAAGCCTGAAGCACCCCCTCCTCCCTCCTGGCCCTTAGGCTTGATGTTTTTCCAGGGTCAGGGGTTCCGTCTGCCCTTCTGTCCCTTCAGTTTCACTTTTCCAGCCAAGCCCTAGCAATTTTTACTGGGCCGGTCCTCTTGGTGACTGATGTCTTGATCTTTGCCTTATTAAACTACTGGAGTATAGTGACATTTTTGAAATCCAGCCGTTGGAAGTTTTAGGCCACTCCCACTACATTCATCCTTGTCCCACCCTGCCCCACCCAGCTTGACTCCACCTTCTTTTATAAAATGGCCTTTGGGAGCCTGGAAGTTAGGCCCTTGCTTTCCACCCCCCAGGGATTTGCTTTTCTTCTTTTCACTTTTTCTCAATGGAGACTTAGGGCACAGGGTGCCTGAGGTCCCTAAGGAGCCTGGATCTTTCGCTTCTCTTAATTTTTTTCTTCTGCAGAATCTTCTTGGGATTCATGCTCTTCCCAGAACTTTATATAACTGATTGGCCATTTGTACCCTTTACGAGCCTCCGGCCCCAGGTGGTAGCATATTATTCCTTCTGCCTTCAGATGTGAATGGAAATTGTGTAGGGAGATAGATGTAACCTTTCCCTTTCTTCTTTTTTTTTTGGGGGGGGGGGTACCTGGAATCGAACTTATGAACTCATGCTCGTTTGGCAAGCACTGTGCTGCTGAGATATATCTCCGGTCTCTCCTTTTTTTTTTTTTTGTGGGACGGGGGCTCAAACTCATGACCTTGCACTTGACAGGCAGTGCCCTGGAGCAGCAGTGCCTCCCTGACCGTTTTTGTACTAGAGATTGAAAGTAAATACTCTGAAAAGTGAACAATGTATCCCAAGCCAGGTGTTTATTTTGGTAGTGTCACTAAATTGCTAAATTGCCTGCGCAGGGTTCCAACTTTTTATCCTCCTGCCTCAGCCTTTTACAGTGCTGTGATTTGAGGTGTGTGCCACCACATCCGGCTTCTGGCCTTTTTTAAAAAAATATTTTGAGAAAAGACCTTACTAGCTCAAGCTGGTTTCAAACTTACAATCCTCCTGCCTCAGCCTTCTGAGTGGCTGAAATTGAAACTTCATGTTCACTAAAAGGGACCACTTGTCTTTTCCATTAGAAATACAAACAATTAGGAGCTGGGGAGATAGCTTTGTGGCACAAGTGCCTGCCTGGCAAGTGCAAGGTTGTGAGTTCGAACCCCAGTCCCACAAAAACAAAGAAATACAAACAATTTAGTAAGACAGGAAGTAGGGGAGGGCAGGCCTACCTTAAATAAGTGAACAGCATTTTAAATTAGTCCCATCAGTTATCCCAGTTCCCTTGCTAGCCACATAAAGGACATTATTAGTAGATCTGGAGAAAACATTGTTTGAGGACTAGGCCAGGGGAGTCTGTAGCCTCTTGCTTACCAGGCCTTCTCTGTCTCCTCTGCCTCCTGGCGCAGCTGTGGGGCCTGGGACACCAGGCCAGTGTGTGCGCACGTGGGGAGAGGCGGGGGTGGTGTGTGTACTTGTTATATTTAGCCACCTGCCTCTGTTCTCTCCCACTGATCCTAAGTGGGGCTGGGCTTCCGGAAGGTGGAGGAGGTTTACACCCTTAGATCCCAGGCTGGTGGATGGTGGGGTGAAGACTCGGGGGGCCTCAGCCTGAGGTGTCTGTCACCTTCCGCGTCTACAGTAGGAGGGGCTGGGGTTGCTTGCCTCTTGTATCTGCTATACTCAGGTTGAAGTGCAGAATAGGCCATGAGAAAGTGGGAAGAACTCCCAAGAATGGTGTTGCCTGGCTTAATGTTTAATTAGAGCTCAGAGTTCAGGGCCGGGAGTGGATTTGGGTACAAAGCTGTCTGTAGAACCCTGGACAATCCTTGGTCCAGCCTGGATATCCTGACCACACCCAGGAGTTCTCTTGTTAGTCTGGGTTTTAGGCTTTAATGAGAAGGTTGCAAGCATGGGTAAGGGCATTTGGGGTTCAAGCCTGGTATCTGGGCCCCACCCCAGGCAAGACAGCTGGATGGATGACTCAGATGCTGCCCTTCTCCTGCCAGCCCAGGGTAGCTTTACAAGAGACCAGGAAACAGAGGAGATAGCAGACATCTCCTCTGTGTGTGTGTGTGTGTGTGTGTGTGTGTGTGTGTGTAAGGAATCGAACTCAGGACCTCATGCTTGCTAGGCAAGCACTGTGCTGCTGAGCTATATCCCCAGCCCAGATAGCAGATAAAAGGAGAGGGATGGGGCTTGAATGTCTGCATCTTCTGCCCTCTCCCCATAGTGCCCTACCCCTTTCCTGCCTCCTTCCTTAAACCCTGCGGTAGCATCTGGAAGCAAGGCTGTGGACACTGTGCAAGAGTAATTAAGAGTGCAGAGTGATCTAGAGCAATAGCTGGGCCTGCAACACCATGCCAAGGCCTCTGCCTTCCCCTGAGGAACTGGGGTAGGAAGGCTGAGTCAGAAATGGGGTGATCCCAGACCCACAAAGGAGAAGCACCTCTTCCCTCATTGGGCCCTTGTGCTCGACAACTTCCTGGATTGCCTGTCTTTCGGCTCTGGTGTGGACAGTCAGAGATAGATGCAGGCTCCTATCAAGAGCAGAACAGCATGGGCCTTCTGACTCCTCGCTCACTCTATACTTTCTCTCTGACTTCTCTGGCTCTAGTGAGATGGTCTGTCTCACCATGTTGTTTAGTCTGGCTGCACACTCATGATCTGGTCACCTGAGGATCCCTAGTGCTGGGATGACAGGTGTGTGTGTTACCAACTTCAGTTGGGTACTCTTGTCATTGACCCTCATTTCTCTAGGAAGGGTCTCTAGGATAGGGACATGTTGAAAATCTGGAGATGGTAAGGTGAGGAGGGGTAACTGAGCCTCATTCCTGAGGCCTGGAAATTCTGCTGTGGGACCGGCGGTGCTCTGCTCTCCTGCCTGGGCCTGTTTGTTAACTCTTGATCCATACCCTCTCCTGCAGCCTGTACCTGGAATGCTATAGGTTATATGAGACATAACCTAATGATTCATGTGTCTTGAGACTGTCCTGAGACTTTCATGAGAATTGTGCACCTGGATTATAAAGAGGCTGTGCCCCTGGGTAGGACCATTGGGTTGGTGGAGATGGGGGCCTCTGAGGATGCTCTCATCTTGGGGGACCTCCTCATATTACTTTTCTAAACTACCCCTTTCCCAGTCTGCATTCTGTTTGAAAGGTACAGAAGGTACAGCTTAAAACAGCAAAACCTGGGGGCTGAGAAGTACTTAAGGAGTGCAAAGAAAATAGGCTCATTCCTCACCAGATGCCTAGTGCCTCCCTAGGCCTCCAGGAGTTTGAGACTTCCTCTCGCATGGCTTGTGCCCACTGCCTCCTCTCCTGGCCCTCATGCAGTAGCTCAGGGTCAGAGCTGAAGCCAGGGACAGCTGGGGAGACAACTGGTAGAAGATTCCTTTCATCTGCCAACTGGGCCCTCTGCTTCTGTCCTTGCCTCTCTGCTCCCCAGCCCCTCACGACCACCAACAGCTGCAGCCCCAAGACCAAGTCTGGTTCCTGGGAAGCCCAGACACTAGGGACAGTCCCTCCCATTCTCACTTCCTGACCCCCAGGAATGTGCTGAAGGTAACACAGGCTGAGTGCTAATAGTCTTGGAGAGACACATGGGGAGGTCGTGAGCACTCCTTCCTGAGAGGCAAATCGAGCCACCACCAAAACTGAGGTAGTGTGAGAAAACGGAAACTGCCCTGGCCCTTGGTGTCCTTAGTTGTAGACTTAGCCCTGCCACTAAATTGCCGTGACCTTGAACTAGTCACCTCCCCTCCAGATTTCCTCAGCTATAAAAGAAAGGGAGGGCTGGGGAGATAGCTCAGTAGAATAAGTGCTTGCCTGGCAAGTGCAAGATCCTGAGTTCAATCCCCAGTACTGAGAGAGAGAGAGAGAGAGAGAGAGAGAGAGAGAGAGAGAGAGAGAGA
>PVJA010057001.1:0-10582 GCA_004027025.1 Myocastor coypus
AGGTAAACTAGAAATCTACTACAATTAAAGAAAACCCTCAAGTGGAGTAACCTAAACTGTTTGGTTGGTAATTCCATTCCTAGTCCCTGTCACATTCCCCACCTGTGGGCAGCAGCACCTTCTTCCTTAAAAGTTTCTTTTGGTACCAGTTGCCTCCAAAAAGACTTGAAATCAGGAAATGAAGTGCCACCTGAGGCCACTCCCAAATGATCTGGAGCAGGATCGGGCCAGGATTCTTCTGTCTGTAGGTACTGATTTGATATCACCTAACCTACGTGAAGCAGAGGCAACTCTGCAATATGTGTGGTATTTCTGGATACAGCAAATTGCATGTGATTTTTCCCAAAAGTTATCTCCCCTTTCTGCTTCTTGTTTTAAATATATACATAGAGATATAAACCTAGCCTGTGTGTATAAATATTTAAACACCAATTATAGTTTTTACAATAGAAAAAGCATTATTGAATACACCACTCAATAACTCTGTTAATGAATGCATGGAAGGTGTTTGAAAAATGGATGAAGAACATCTGAACAGAATAAACCCCCAAAGCCCCTCTATCGTTTATGATGTCAATCAGTGGTTTGATTTTATTGATGATCCGGCAGACCTCAGTTGCCTTGTTTAGCCAGCTGATACCCAGACATACCAGCCTCATAACAAAGACAGGATCAAAAAGAAGATCTACATGCTCCTTCATCAGCAGGCGCAACAGGCTGGCAAGTAATTGAGTTGGAAACAATAAGGGTTGTGGGTGGGGTAGGGGCACACGGGTGTGTGCAGTGCGTTGTGGTGAAGTGCTGCATCCTGTGAGCCACTTTCCATTTTGTTACACTCTAGCCAGGACTGAAAGCATTAGATTAAATGTGAAGTGTGAGCATCTTCTCAATCTGAAAGCCCCATTGAGCCCTTTTTCTTTTTCTTCTTCTTTTTTTTTTCTACTTTAACATTTTTGTGATGATTCAGATGGAGATTGTTCCTTATTAGTATTGGTTCCAGTCCTGCAAATTGTTCCTGTCTGCTTTATAGCATTTACTGTACTAATCTTTCAGGATGGCATAGGGGATGATGACAAAGTTTAGTTATGTCCTCAAGAAAAAGTCTTAGTGAAAAATAAATGTTCTTTAGTTATAAAAAGTATTAGTACTGTATATTGAATTCCACAGATCAGATATATCATCCATTTATATAGTTAATATTTTTCTAGATATACCAAGTTTTATACTTTCCAAGCTGACTGCCATTCTTGCCTCTGATACATTTTTCCACGGATCAATTTCTTTTCCTTAAACACATTGTAATACACGCCTTTTATTTTTATTTTTTGGCTATAACCCTCTTTTGCCATCATCAATAAAATATTTCCCCAGTCTGTCATTTCATATTTCTAGGTATTTGTGCTCTTCTTTTAAATCTATCTTTCCATGATGTTATGGTTTGTTTTGTTGCTATTGGAAGAAAGCTGTCAATCTACTGTTGCTCATTTACTTCTAATCCATTTTCATTCTGGCGAACTTCGAAACTACTCGTTTTTCTTTTCATGTTTGTAATGCCTGCTTTGTGGAGATTGAAATTGTTTTTATTTATGGTCTTTGGTATTTCTTTTGCTTTTTATTACGGGCATCATCATCAATCATCAATTCTAGATATTTATCAGTTTGCATGCATTTGTATTTTTATGTATTACTCTATTTTTCATTGTGATTTTCCTATCACTTTCTTATGGAATCCAGATTACAACGGTGTTAGTCTATTTCTTTTATCCATTTATCTTTATACAAATAAGAAACATTAATAAGTGATACAAAATTAGAAAAAAATCCATCTTATCGCTTTCATGCCATTTATTAAAATCTGGTTGGGGCTGAAAGTTTGTCTCAGTGGAAGAGCATTTGCGTAGCATGCTCAAAGCCCTGGGTTTGATCCTTAACACCACACGCATGCAGACACAGGCAAGCATGCACACACACACACACACACACACACACACACACACGTGAATGTTTAACAGATGATGAAACCATGAGACATGCAGCAACCAAGCATTGCAATCCTGACTGTCTTAGGAAGTGAAGAGAAAAGACAGAACACAGAAAAAGCTCCTTATGTGGGAGATGAGCAGTGATGCTAAGATAAGCAATGATATTCTGGAGAAGGGTGAGTCTAGACAAAGGTGATTAGCATTGAAATAGGTGAAGAGTATCTATTCTCACTTCCTTCTCCTTTGTCCCTCCAGTCCCTTGCCAGGGTTCTCTAACATTTGTACCCAACCAGATGTAAACTCTGTAAGTAAAATGGAAAGGAGACATTAAATTACCTGCAACACGTTTCTGTCATGTTTTTGTTATGTTCATACTGAGTTTAGTTACACTTCAAATTTTATCTATTTATTCTCTTTTGCAATTTGTCTACTTTTGATTAAATATATGCACTGAGATTCTATTTTTTATTTCATAGTATTAAAGTTTCATATTCTTTTTTTCAAATCACAGTCTTTTCTAATTATAACTACATAAAGATGATTATCTTATATATAGCATCTATTTTTGATCATTACAATAAAGGTTTTATCATCCTGCTATCTAAAAATAATAGAGCATGAGATGTTGCTTTTTATAGTTTTTTCTGACCCTCATAATTGTGATGTGTGTATATGTATGTAAAGTGTTAGCTGTTGGAGTTGTGCAAGCCTGTGTTTACAATGTTTTCTCTAGATAATATCTAGATATTATCTACATAATATCTAGTTGATGATCAAACTTTCTTGGAGGAATCATAGTCATTCTAGTGGAAACTTGCTTAGGCCATACAGGACTTAGAAAGTTTGGCCTTAGATATATCTATGTCTTGGAATTCTCAAGGATATGTTTAATTTTTGCTTCTCCACTGACACTGTGGACTGACATGCAATGCTCATACCACCTTTCTCTGTTGATGAGATTTTCTCCTGACTCAACAAACACCATTCTGAGAATCCCATTTTTATTTTAAAAGCTCTAATCCCTTCTTAACCTATCCTCAAAATTTCTTTTCCTTTGCTCAATCTACTGTGAAAATAAAGTAAGATGAAGAGTGTGATGAAAGCAACAGTAAGAAAGTTCTCCAGAATGGAGCTGTGGTACCTCTAAGACAGCAGGCATTACACATCCCAGGATGCTGCCTGGGAACTTTGATGGCCTCCCACTCTGACTGTAGTCATCTGGAGTCACATGAGAATGGCACTACACTCAGACATTAAAAAAAAAAAACAAAAAAAAAACATATCAACAGCTTTTTGGACTCTGACTTTAGACATTTAATGAATATATGTTTTTTTTCTCCAATGAGTTACCTTGAACCTCTCACAGAGTCCCTGTTCTTTCTCACTATTCAGTAGAATTTCCTAAACTGGAATCGATTACTGCTTTGTAATCAATAAGCAGTGCATGTCTGTGAAGGATCCCACTCTCCCTGATACCTCCACAGCACTCATTTGGAGCTGTCTGAAACTTTGTCTCCCAAAACACAATTACTAAGACTACAAACAAAGTTATACTGCCAGTTCTGGCACTTGAACTGATGACCACTCCCTGACCAAAGGAGCCTCAAGTTTGTATTCTCTGAGATACAATCAGTGGTTGGGTAACATTTTATATTTGTAATTTCTCACTGTTTCTCTACTGTGAGAAATTCTCTTCCACATCTTCCCTTTGCATCTGTTCCCTTACTTATTTTTAAACATTTGCATGCAATACTTTCGGGGGATACTACAGGGTAAGAATTTTTGTTTTTGCACATCAGTCTACCTTAGCGATGGAGCTAAAAGTCTATACTTATTTTTCTAGAGTATGTAAATATACCTGATAAATATATTTATTTGGAAAAAGTAGATGAAAAATGACTGAACGTCTATTTCCTTAACGAGAATTACATATTTTACTACACATATGGTCTGAGGAACATTATTGCACTCACAGATCTGGGCATTAGTCTATTTGCATTACTATGATACAATACCAAAGGCCCCTCATTTTATTCAGACAAAGGGATTAGTCATCTGAGAGTTTTGGAGGTTGAAGAGTACAGCATGAATGGAGTTCTGTTTAAGGTCCACCTCACTGCAGCAGTTTCTCAGGAGATGCACTACTGTGGGAAATCGTACATTACCAAAGAAGTCATGAAGGAAAGACTGAGTAGACTAGGGCACCACAATCCCTGTGAAGACATTGTGTGAGGATCTCAAGATGCCCCACAAGGCCCCATCTCCAAAGGTTCCATCATTTCTCAGTAGTGCCAGCCTGAAGACTAGCCTTCAAGTTACAAGGAGCACTTAGGAGATCCTAAAATTAACTAATTAAAGGCTATCCAAGCCACAACAATCCTATTTCACAATGTCTGATAAAGATCACAGACAGCCATGGCTGTGCTGATTAACAGCACTCAGGGAAAGCTTGTATCTCTCTTTTTTCTATTCAGGTGTCTGTGGCCATGGATTTTTAAATGGTGCTACTTTTTCTGTAATAGTGACTTTGAAAATGTGGATCAGGAGACCGTCTGGATCAAAATAAAGCAGAATATGTATAAAATACATATTAATAAGATTATTGGTTTATTGGGTCATACATACTAATAAGGTCTGTGCACAATCAAGAGTCACTAATTTAAACAATGAGAAATTTTTGCTAGCATTTTGATTCTGATTATTACTAGGTTCCTTGATGTTATGTTTTGTGTCTAGGTGTCCCCAAAAGTGTCATGAAATCATGGAACCTCCTTTTCAAGTTTGTGATTAACTCATGATCCACTAGGACTATGGTATAAAGGTTGCTTGGATTGTGGGTGGAAATGCTGCTAGGATTCTGAGCATGAATGCTACATGCAGCCTGGGGCAGATCACCTGAAGGCTGCTTAAGGGAGAGAGACCTGCTCTCTGTGGCTCTTGTTGCTGCTGCTTCTCCACTTTGTGCTTGCTCCTCGCCACTACCATGAGTGGCTGCTGTGCCACGTGCTGCTCTGCCTTGGAGCCAGCTAAGTACGGACTAAGACCTCCAGAGACCACCAGCTAAGTAAATCTTTCCTTCTTTCATTCTGGAAGTCTTCTATTTGTCCCAGCAACAAGAGAAGAATAGCTCAGACACTTGGGAAACAGTTTGAATATTGTTAAGTAGAAGTAATCATAAATTTTATAGGATATGGGAACTTCTAAGAGGTCCATGATTTTGTTTTTTCTTCAATATTTAGGTTTTTTTTTTTTTTCCAAACACAGTCTCACAAAGCAACTCATGCTTGGTCTGGACTCTCTACATATCCCAGACTGATCTTGAACTTGCAGGGATCCTCCTGCCTCAGCCTCTGAAGTGTTGAATTGCAGGTATGTGTCACAATACCTGGTAACTTTCTTTTTTTTAAAAAAAAAGTTTATATACCAAATTCATGGTTAACTTTTCCACAAAGCAAGAGACTATTATTCATATGCTGACATTTAAAGGCTATAAAAGCACCAGCTCTATTAGGTGGCATTCCACTTGTGCATTAAAAAATGTAAAAATAAGTGTAATATAGAATGGGGGAAGAAATTTTATGAAGCAAGTAGCACTTGAGCAAATAACCAATGAGGGTGCAAGGGAAGGAACATTAAGAAAGGGATCAGTGTTGACACAGATCCAAGTGGGCTTATACAACATGGACAGGTCAGTGAAAGTCACTGTCCCTGTTAGAGTACATCACAGTCAGGGCTAGAAAAGTACATTGTGGCTAGACTATTGCAGCTTTTATGTGTTTTCTATAACAGAGCGCTTTGAGATTTTAATGTATGACAGATATTTTGGACTGAAGAAAATATACCGAATCCTTATCCTTTTCTTCCTTCTCTCTTTTTATTATAGAAGATGTGAAAGGTAAATACTGGTTTTTCTGGACACACAGTTAGATTTGGTTAGATGAAATCATTCTTGAAAATGAGACATAAGGAGAACTCTCTGGGAAGTCTCAGGTAAGTCCTTTGTTAGTCTACAAAGGGAACAAATGTAAGTAGAGAATCCTTATTGTCATCCTTTCTTTTCTCCTGTGCATATATCCAACATTTTGTTCTCAATGTGGCCAGAGATTACTCCATGGCCCACCCAATGGCCATAGTAATTTTTAAAAATCAATAAGAGACTCAAGCCAGCATTCTGAGTATGCTAGGCAGGACCAAGGAGCCTGTTCCACCCTCTGCCTATTCTCTGTACCTGGTTTTATTTGAGACAAATACACCTTAATTGTTTACACAGCTGCTAGTTGTGGCTTCTACTATTCATAGCTAGAGTTACAAGTATTCTTCATTTACAATTTGTGGATCTTGAGGGAATGATTTTGAACCCACAACATCAATGAAGAAGAAATGTCTTTTATTTTCTCCAGGCAGAATACAACCTGTTTCTATTCTTATGATACTTAAAGGATGGAGGGTAGTATTTCAGTCATCCTTAAGGAATGGTCATCTCCACTTCTAGAGCTAAGAAGAAATTAATGTTTTAGGCAGTCACAATCACACAGGAAACGACCCCACAAGCCCTTTGCACAACTTATGGCAATTGATAAGTCTCTGTCCATGCTACCTTGTCATTCTTGACTTTGAAGTCTCTTGCTATGACCCAAGGCCAGAAGGTCTTAGCTTGTTGGTCCTCTTTGACATCTTTCCACATGCATGAGAAATATGGTTATGGATGGGTCCTGTATGTTCTCAGGTAGCTACACTCAAATGTTGATAGAAATCCAGTCAGATGTGTAGGCCTAAGTTTAAGTTCCCAAACATGTCTAAGGCTGACTACTACAGATCGTCACTCAAAAGTCTATAACCCCTTCCTTCTGAAATTATTGTCCTTAAAACCTTGTCAATATTCTTAGGCTTTGAAACTTTCAAAATTAGTAGTACTTAACTTTCCTGGTGGGTGGCAGACACCTCATCTAGCAGACACCTCATCTGGCTCCTTAGACTTATAGTTTCTAAGGCAGAGAGCAAAGGAAGCTTTGATGGTTCTTGGGATGGAAGAAATAGTGTTGGGGAGAGAATTTTTGCAAGGCAAGACAAAAAAAAAAAAGCATATCGTATTATTGTAAAAATATATTGCTTTAGGCACTGTGGTAACCATATGTAAGCCCAAGAATATGGAGATCTGAGGCATCTGAATCATCCTTAGTCTGAGGATTAAATGTCTCAGAGTTTGATGTCATTCTCCTTGATAACTCAGTAAGACCCTGTATCATACTGTAATTACTATTTTTTATATATTTTATGAAACTTATGAATTTGTACCTCATGATTTTCATTTATAACTTAATACTTTTTTTAGTTCCACCCAGATGGTGGTGAGTAATGGAAATTTTTTAAGTAAATGAGTAATATAGTTAAGATGATTATTGGTAGTAATGGCATGGACTAGGAAGGTTATTTTATATTTAAAACTCTTATTTCAAAGTGAACAATCTAAAATAATGTTGTAAATAGGTATTGTTATTGAAGTCAAAGAGAACTGTGAAGTGCATTTTAAAAGTATTCTAAGCTGTCATCATTAGCAGTATAATAAAGTTCAATACCAAAAACCACCATTGTTTCGGTGAATGGTAGGGTAAAACACAGCCTAGGTACTGTTACTCAACATCAACAAGGAATAGGCTGTTGACGTGCTTAGTAACGTGGAGAGATTTAAGAGTAAACACACTAAACAAAACAAAGTAGCCAAGTTTCCAACTTTTCTTCTTACTCTCTCTTCATTGTTTAATCCTTAAGTTTTTGCTTTCCATTTTTTGTTACATAGGTCTTGCTTTAACTTAGTCTTAACCATCCAGCAGAAAAATCTAACCACAGGGCCAGTGAAATGGCTCAGTGGTCTAAAGCGCCTGAGGAGGAAACTTAAGGTGAGCGCTGTGAACGCTCCTAGATCCCTGGCACCACATACTGCTCACCCCCACCCCAGGGCAGGCTGAGCCAGCTATAACACAAACAAATAAATGAGGTTTAAGAGAAATAAATAAAAAAAATTTTTTTTTAAATCTAACCACAGGAGCCGGGCGTGGTGGTGCACGCCTGTAATCCCAGCACTCGGGAGGCTGAGGCAGGAGGATTGGTGTGAGTTCAAGACCAGCCTGGGCTACAAAAGTGAGCTCAAGGCCAGCCTGAACTGCATAGGGAGACCCTGTCTCAAAAAAAAAATCTAACCACAGGTATTAAAAGTAATGCCATATTAATATCCTGAGCTGTAAACAGCTCTACTCAACAGTGTCCAACATTGCAAATTCTGCTGATAACCCACTACTACTATGGACTATTGGGCTATATACATAACTACTTTCTCTTTGTTCAACAAGGAAAAAGATTTGTACTAAGTGTTTAAAAAACATATCATGTCTACGTCTTCTACTCTGAACAACTACTATGAAGAAAACACTATGAAATGTATTTATTATAACTGTCTTAACAACCTATTTTAAAACTCATTTTTTTCTTTCTCATCGAAATTAATAAAATAAAATAAAAAGTAGCCAAAATGAATTCATGCTATATATCTCATATATTATATGTTAATATGCATATACATATGCATTTATATTGCTGCTAAGCCAAAGTGATAAAAACACATTAGTCGGTTGGTTACTTGGGGCAACAGGAAGCAGTAGGAGAAAAGGATTACTAGGGCAAAAGGAATGTTTTTTGGGGTGATGACTATGTTTTCTGTGTGATTATGGTGGTTTCTTGGATATTTATGTGCATTATCAAACTTTTCAATTCATACAGTTGTCTCATCCCAACTGTTTAAAAGGGCTTTGTGTTCTGTGATGGCTGTCTTCACCATATGTCATTGTGCCTCTGCTATGTCATCTTCCTTTTACATTTCTAGTTATGGAAGATCTACATATTCTGAACATATGTTTAATATGAAGATTACTTCTTTATTTTAGCATCTTAGTGTTAGCTTCTGCTTTAATTTCTCAGTGACTATTTTGTACCCTCTATACTACAAGCTAATTTGACTTCTCAGTGTACTAGTAGAAGAAAAACAGAATTCTGTAAAACTTTCCGAAAGTTCAAGTCATTGTGGTTATGATTCACACTAAGATGAAATGTTTCCATTATACATACTAGGATGTGAAGGTAAATAAGTCAGTGCTATCTTAGATGATCTTATCCAGTTATACTTTAATGCAGAGATGAAAACTTTTGACCATTTCAATTCATTACTCAGTTTTGCATGTAGGGGTAAAAAATGATAAAATATGAATTGTTCAGAATGATTGTAACAATTATTTAGGAAAAGACACAAATAAGCAAATATTTCTGTCAAAATATTTTTAGCTTTAGGTAGAAAAAATATCTAGTATCCAAAATCTAAGTTTTGAAAACGAAATTTAAAGTTTGAGTGAACTACTATTTATATATATATATATATTCACTCTTAAAGATAATACTATGTTTTTATATAGGTAGACATTAACTAGTTTTCCTAAAGTTCTCATTACAACTGGTAAAGCCTTTTAACATGAACTACATATGATTATTCGAAGAAAGCATTTTATAGTGCTAAAGTACACATTTGGGATTTTTCGACGGGGGGTGCAGTGCCTCGAACAATGTATCTCCACCTCCTGGACTTGACCTGTCAGCCCCAGACCCGCGTGCTATTTCATTTTTTTTTCAATTTTTTTATTGTTTAAATTTAACAATGGTTATATTACATATTTTAATCATCAGATCAGTTTAGATTAATACATATAGGTATATAAGATTGATCAAACAATTAAACATTAACTTTTCTAAATCCACATTACTTTTTTTTTTCTTTTCCCCCTTCTTTTCTTTGAAAGTTGACATATTGCATATTGTCCTCACAATCATTGTATAGAGTGCAGTGTGGGCATGACCCACCTGCCTATTGATGTTGCATAGAAAAAAGAAAGAAAGAAAAAAAAAAAAGGAAAGAATATACTTCTCTTTGGACTAAGAGGAAGCAGATACATGCACAGTCAAAGGTTTTACAATTGCAGTGTGCCACCAGTGAAGCTTGTGATGTTGGAGGCTATTGAGTCTAAGCTTCCTAAAGCTCATTTCACCAATCTAGCTCTGTGTTCCACGCATTGTAATTAAGGATATTTTTTTTTTCTTGCTGGGTGGTCAAGGGCAAGTCAAAGAAAGACCTGTATAACCAAACAATCATTTTTTTTTTTTTTTGTATCTTCCAGGGTCAAATCCCCTCAGGTTTAAATTTGAGACCATAGACAGTACTTTGTAGAACTGTTGTTAGTGTTAGCCTTCGGGACAAGTCACGGCCAATGCTTGGCCATTTTGCTTTCTGTGAAAGCCTGAGAGAATGTTTTTCTCTGGGTGACTCTCCTTACACGCACTGCAGTTCACTCATCCCTTTCCCCTGAGGTCCCATAATCTCCTTGACCAGGAAATTTGGGACACCTCTGAGTTATAGGATATTACAGCACAGGTTCTCTTATATCCTGGGTCTTTATTGACCTTGAAGGGCTAGGGCCAAAATATTGGCTATCCTTATAGCCCTTCTTTTTCTCCAATTGTTGGTCTCTTAACTTACATTCTCAACCCTCCAGCAGAAAAGC
>PVJA010057002.1:0-10595 GCA_004027025.1 Myocastor coypus
GAGAGCAGGGGGGGCAGAGAGGAGCAGGGGGGGATGGGAAAGGGGAGAGAGAGGAAAGGTGGGGAGAGAGAGAGAGAGAAGCCTCACCGCTTGTCACTCTGAGGGCCAGCACAGTCGTCCTGTGTCCTATGCAAGGCCAGGGTGACAGCCAGGGGCCACAGCAGGGTGGCCACTTGGGGCGGGGCCAGATCTGCTCCTTGGGGGCCAGATGGACACTGCAGGTGGACACACGTCCCCTGCCAGGCCGGCCTCCCAGCACAGAACTGTCCCTAGCACACTCAGGCCCTGTGTGCCAATGGCTTTCTCTGCCATGCTTTTCAAGCAGAACTTTGAGTCCCCCAGTGACAGGCCACGCAGCCGGGTCTGTGCAGCCTCAGAGGGCACAGCCCACCAGGGCAGCCGTGGGGCAGAAGCCTTGGCTGGGGACGCCCGGCCTGGGGCCCTCGGGGTTCCTGGGCGCCGCCTGCAGAACCCTGAGGCCTTGTCCCCTGCTCGGACTTGCCTGTCTGCGTCCATCACCTGCCCACTGCAGCCACTCTGACAGCTTTACAAGCCAGGCAGCCGAGTAGGGAGCGATGGCTGCTTCCCGACTCAGCTTCCTCGGGGCAGAGCAAACAGCTGTGGCCAGCACGGCCCACACCCCTCTCACGGTGACCCCAGCCTGGTCCTGACACCAACAAGCCAATAACACAGTTAACCCTGTGGTGTCTCGGGCAGGCCAGGCTCGGGCCAGGCTCCCTGCCCCCCGGAGCCCATTCTCGGGCATCTCTGCCACCTGCTGGGCATGAGGAGCTAGTGCACGTCAGATTTCGTTATTTGAGTCAGAGCTGAGGCTGCGGTCAAAGGATAAAGAACTCAGCTTAGCTCCACAGCACAAGCGCACTTATGGCAAACGAAGGGTCCTGAATTCGATTTCCAGTACCAACAAACCAACAAATAAATCCAAATACACAAAGGAAAAAGAACCCAAGACGTGAGCACCAAGCAGCCTGGTGCCCCGGACCGCTCTGCCAGGACTGGCACGCATGAACTAATGTTCAGTCTCGAGGTCACCGTGACGCACATGGACTCATCAGAGCTGGTGGGGGGACCTCGGCGTCCTTTCCTGGGTCCCCCATGGGACATTTTGCAGAGGCACCGCGTGTGCACAGGCGTGGGCCTGTAGCTGCGCGAGACCTCACCACCTGCACCTCGCCGCCCCATAGGCGCCCATTGCCCTCCAGTCAGGAGGAAGCAGAGCTTGGCTGCAGAGCCGTCCTTCCTGGAGCCCTTTAGACACTCTGTCCCCACTCTGCCCTGACCTGGCCAGCACGAAACCCCCATCTCACTCCATGCCCTCGAGAGGAGTCTCAGTCCCAGAGCTGCCCAGGCTGCCCCAAGGCTGGTAGGTTCTTCCTGCTGCTGAGGCATAGACCAGAGCGACTTGTGTTAGCCTTGGTCCGCAGAGGGGTGGACAGCGCCCGCGGGGCCAAGTGCGTGCCGGTCCCAGAGGCAAGTCCGCGGCGTTGGTGGCCTGAGAGGGCCTGGCCGGGCCGCTCCTGTGCCCCACTCTTGTCCTTCCGTGTCCCCCCTGCCCTGTGGCTTCTCTCTGTCTGGCCGTCCCTCCTTGAGCAAGGACCCTGACTAATGTATTAAGTGTCACAGCCAACTCCAAAGAAGACCACAGCTGGGGGCTGGGCTGCAGCTGCCCCGGAACAGCACGTCTGTCCACACGGGATGTGGACGGCTAGTTTTTTTAAATTAAATTTAACCGTTGAGCCTTAGTTTCCACAAAGGCGATTTGCCTGGCCTGTTCATTTCCACTCACCACAGCCGGCATGAGGCAGGGAAGACACCCACTCCCATTCTGGGAGGAAATAAGCTCCTTGCCCAGGCCACCGAGCCAGGACCTGGCCCTGCATCGCTCAGAAGGGGCCAAATGCTTCATCAGAAGGCCCTGGCGGGCGGGCGGAGGGCCTCCAGCAGGCTCGAGCCCGGGCTCCTCCCGACACCACAGTGAATGAATACATAAGGAAAGGAAGCTTTGCACTGTTTTAAAGAGCAGCTACAGGGCCCCAGCGGAGCGGAGCAGCCCTGCCTTCAGCAGGAGCCGCTAGCTAGCCGCTACCGCCAGTTCTGCCGTCTCCCTCCCCAACCTCGGCATCCCCCAATCTGCTACACCTGGTTTCACCTTTCCTACTGTGCCATGGGGCTGGCCTGGTGCCACGTGGACCCCTCCCCGGTCAGGTGCCCAGTGGGGACGCCCACGCCTCCTCCTGTGTCCGTGGTGTCTGGTGAGCTCTCCTGCACGTGGAAGGTGCCTTGGCGGCTCCCAAATCTCCCTCTCCTCGGCCACGGCTGTTGCTCCTGCGCGGGCTCCAAGCGGACCCTGGGTAAACGCCAAGGAGCGTGACTGCCACTGGGCAGAGCCGGCGCTGGTCCTGTAGGCAGCCTCAGAGCAGCTCCACTTGCCGCTCTGTGGAGAGCCGGTCTGGGCCCCGGTGCGGAGCCCTGAACTTTGGGCCTGACTTTGAAACAAAGTGAACTGTGCTCCTTTGGGATCAGAGCCCCAGGTCCAACCCGAGCCTCAAAGGTCCTGTGGCCTCGGCCCCGCCTGCTGCAGGAGGCTGCGTCCCTGACGGATGGACACAGGTGACCCAAGGACTGCAGGACCTTGGGAGTCACAGCAAGGACAGGAGGGCAGCCGGACCTCCTGGTCTCCCTGCAGCTGGAAGTCCCGAATGCTCGTGCTTCTGGGCCCAGAGCTCCTGAGGGCTGGTGCCTCTACCCTCTGCGAGGTGCTAGGGAAAGACGGTGCTACGGTTGGTGTGTGTTTGTCCTCCAAAGCCTCACGCAGTCATTGAGGTGCAGTTGTACAGTGTGGGATTAACTCACGATTCAAGGCTGGGACTACGGGCGTGAGCGCTGCTGGGAAGATGGGAGTGAGCGCTGCTGGGACTACGGGCGTGAGCTGCTGCGACATGGGTGTGAGCGCTGCTGGGAAGATGGGTGTGAGCGCTGCTGGGAAGATGGGCGTGAGCGCTGCTGGGAAGATGGGCGTGAGCGCTGCTGGGACTACGGGCGTGAGCTGCTGCGACATGGGTGTGAGCGCTATACCCTCAGCCTGCGGCAGATAGCCCGGAGGTGACATAAGGGGACAGACGTGCTCTCGGTAACCCTCGTCACTGCTGTTCCTCCCTTCGCTCTTGCTCTTTCCCACCGCCATGAAAGGCTGTCCTCTGCCCTGTGCCACTCAGCCTGAAGCCAGCTGAACATGGACTGTGAGCCGAATAAACCTTTCCTTCCTTCACCCTGGGTGTTGGGTGTTGGTCCCAGCAAGGAGCGAACAGTAACTGAGACAGACGGGCAGGACATGATGCGACTCCCTTTGCGGCAGGGCCAGGCCCTCAGGTTGACCCTGCCTGGACCTAGCCTCTCTTTCCCTCCCCTCCCAGCTTCTATCTCCATTGTCCAGGGGTGGGCTGAGGTTGTGGGCTACCCCTGTGTTCAGAGCCTAGCTCTTCCCCCAGGCCACCACTCACAAAGTGCACCCTCTCCTGAGGTGGTGGCCCACAAGCTGCCAGCTCCAGGGCCACAATGACTGGCCCGTGGCTATCCAGACCTAAGGCTTTCTGCCAGATTCTTCTGGACCCCAGAATCCCATGGAGATGTCCCAAGGTTTTAGAAGTATGTATATAATTATTTACAACTATAATAAAATACGTATTAATCAGAGATATTAGGCATTTTTCCATCCTACTGGGAATAGAACCAGGCCTACAACATCCAGAGCCCAGGGCTGGCCAAATAGCTCAACGGATTCAAGCGCACGCAGTCACGGGGGCCGGAGGTTCAATTCCCGGGCATGCCGTGCCAGCCCTGTCCCCGAGGAGCACTGCAATGGCAATTAGAATTGTGTGGCAGTTGCGACTGGGTGTGGTGGCGTGCACCTGTAATCCAAGTGCTCTTAAAGGTAGAGCCTTCCCTAAAACACAAACAACAAAACAAATCCGGAGCCCTTTCTAACTTTGAGTCAGGATCTCACTAAGTCGCCTAGACTGCCTCGAAAGTGCAGTGCTCCTGCCTCTGCCTCCCTGAACGCAGCCCATCCTAGTGTGTTGCTGGACCCACTCGCCCAGCGCTGCCTGGGCTGGGGGCGTGGCTCGGCGGTGTGGCACTTCCTGGCCTGCAGAAGCAGCGACGGTGCGCCCGAGGAAGGCGCTCCTTGGGCTGAGCTGTGCGCTGCGCCTGGCTCACTCGCTCCCAAGCGGGCTGCCCTTGGGCATCTGCACGCCCAGCCTGGCTGTGGCTGTGGCTGTGGCTGTGGCTGTGGCTGTGGCTGTGGCTGTGGCTGTGGCTGTGGCTGTCTTGCTTCTTCCGGCTGTGCCCCAAAGCCTCATGTGGTGCTAGCGAGAGGCTCTCAGAGCTGGCCAGGTCAAGGGTGTGCGATGACTAAGCCTGTCTGGGTTTGGCAGAGCTCTGGGAGTGGGGAAGGGGAAGCTGCGTGGGGTGTGGGTGACGCCACCCTGGCCGGGGAGCCTGGAAGGGAGTAGAGCGCGAGGGGCTGTGGTACCTCCTGCCTCCTCTCGCCTTCTGCCTGCCTGGATGTTTCTCTCCCCTTTGACGCCCTCTGCCCTGACAGCCTGCCTAGGAGCCCGGGGTTCCCAGAGCAAAGCAGGGCTGAGGACGCAGCTCAGCGGCAGGGCACCTGCCTCACAAGCACGAGGTCATCATGAGTTTGATTCCTGGTACTAACAACATAAAGCTGAGCTATGTAAATTGCTCTCTCTCTCTCTCTCTCTCTCTCTCTCTCTCTCTCTCTCTCTCTCTCTCTCTCGGCAGGACCAGGGTTTGAGCTCACAACCTTGCACTTGCACGGCAGGTGCTTGCGCCACTTCTCTCCTTCTTGAACTTCGTGTTTCTGGGGCACCGAGAATTGAGTTCAGGGCCTCACACTTGCCCGGCAGGCGCCGTGCGCTCTCTCTCTCTTCCCGGCTCCTTTAACTCTGGGTGTCAGGTACTTTTCTCAGCAATGAGAGAAAGGTCATAAAGACAGATTTCTTACACATGACCACGACTGCAGCAGGCCACACCAGAGGCTAGGGCTTTCAATTAGCCGGGCGGGGAGCTGGGGAGATAGCTCAGGGGCACAAGCGCCTGCCTGGTAAGGGCAAGGTCCTGAGCTTGATTCCTGGTTCCACAAAAAAATTAAATTAAATTTTAAAAATATTTTCTTAAAAATTAGCCTGGCCATGTCCACACTCATTCAGAGACACAGCCACTGGGGCCCTCTGCCTGCGCCGCAGGCTCAGCCACGCGCGTCTGCTCGGCTGCACGTGGGCAGAAGCTTTGCGTGCCTCCTGTGTCTCGTTTAGAAATCTGCTGGCATCCAGGCTGCCGCCGGGACCTCTACAGGGAGAGGAGCAAAAATCCTGGGGCGCAGGAGGCTGCGAAGATGAACACATAAGACTATAACGACACAAACTAAAATGTGTTGGTAAGGGCAACATGGCTGCTAGGCACAGGGAGACGGACAGGTCCACACACGTTACACGCATGGCACACGCATGTGCATGCCAGTGTGTGTTGGGACTGCCCAGGACGTGATCCTTGTGTGGCTTTGAGGGCAGGGCAGGCACACACTCGCGCACTGCTGCAGCTCCCCGTGCTGTGTGGATTTATGGCTCTGCTGTGTGCGACTGCACTTTTTGCACGTGAATGTTAGAAAATCATAGTGAAGTGCTCACTTCGGCAGCACATATACTAAAATTGGAACGATACAGAGAAGATTAGCATGGCCCCTGCGCAAGGATGACACGCAAATTCGTGAAGCGCTCCATATTAAAAAAAAAAAGAAAGAAAACCATAGTGAAGACACATGTGCCGGCTTCACATATCCGCTTTCTGCTATAAGATTTTGTGTGCAACAGTGGAGACCCTCGCTGCTGCAGGAGCCTGGGCCAGAGCCACGCTCAGGAGCAGAGGCACCCGAAGCCCCTGCGTGGCGTGGACGGAGCCCGGCGTGGCACGGGAGGAGTGCAGCTTTGCCCATGAGGACCCCAGAGAATAAACGGGCAGCAGCGGGACAGACAGACAGCAGGACACAGGAAGGTGGATGTTTTGGCAAGTGGGAAGGCAAGCGAGAGATGAAGGAAAGAAAAATAATTAAGATGTCTCCCCTAAGGGCACCCGCTCCCCGCAACAGGATGCCCGGTGCTGTGAACCTGGAGAAACCAATAATAACTGAAAGCTGGGAGTGGTGGCGCTGGCCCATAATTCCAGTGCTCTGGAGGCTGAGGCAGTAGGATCACTGCAAATGTGAGGCCAGCCTGGGCTGCAAAGTGAGCTCAAGCCCAGCCTGAACTGCATGGCAGGGCCCTGTCTCAAAAAGACAAAAATAAATAAAAACTGCAATCTAAGCCAACAGATTTTGTGTCACAACAAAGGCTGGAGGGCTGTGGTGGGGAGCCACCCTCAGTTGCTGTGGGACAGCTGCTGGTGACACGGAGGGGCGCACTCTCTGCCCGAGGGCTTTCTGTCCGGGAGAGAAGGCGCTGGACACCTCTGATGGTTCTGGCCCGTGAGCAAAAGGGACCTCTGGCTAACAGTGGGGCTGAAAGCCCCAGGGAGCACAGGGTGGTCCAGGACTGCAGGCCACACGAAGCCTGAAAGCCTCCCGCTCCGCCTCAGCCCCAGCCCCGCCTCCTTAGCAACGCCAGCCTGCCCATCAGTGGGGCAGCTGCTCTCCCGGGTCCACCCCGACATGGGCACCCACGGCAGAAACAGACCCACCATGGAATCACTAACATACTTGTTCTTAGGTGGTGATTAAGTTTAAAGGTTAGAGAAAGCAAAAACCAGGCACAGGGGTACAGGCATGTCACCCCAGCACGTGGACGCTGAGGCCGGAGGACCAGCTTGAGGGCAAGGCACTATGGCTTGTGCCTGGATGTCCCCCTCAAGCTGCCTGCTCATGGAGGGCAGGCTTTCCTGGCAGCAGCTGAGTCTAGCGTTTGTGAGCGGCTCACTGTCCGCTGGGGCTGCGGCTAGGCACGCTACACCAGCCCCAGGTGACGCAGCCGGTGCGTAGCACGAGGAGGCTTGCTCTGGACCCTCTCCTGCCTGCCACTGTGGGTGTCTCCCGCCACCATTAATTGCCACCCTCTGCCCTGTGCCCCTTTGCCTTGGAGCCAGCCAACCACAGCTGAAACCTCCACGACGGAGCTACACAAGCGTCTCCTTCCTTAACCCTGGGTGTGAGGTGTTTTATCCTGGCAATGAGAAAGGTAACCAAGACCCTGGGCTCCCCAGTGAGTTCAAGGTCAGCCTGCGTTGGAAGACAAACAAACAAATAAAAAGGCAAAACCACAGGCCACGCACCACCATGTAAAAGGAAACGGCAGTGAGAGGCAAACGGCCCAGGTCTTTGTCAGGTAGACATTTATTTTGGTTGTGATTTTAATGTTTTAACACAGACTGGTGATACAGCAGACATTCAACTTGCTTTATTTTGTTTTTGTTTTTTGGTGGCAGTGGAGATGGGCCCGGGGCCTCACGTGTGCCAAGCGGGCGCTCTCCACAGAGCCGCCACTGGGCCCAGCCACTTGCTGCCTCGGAGCAGCTGGCTGCCCTCCTCCTGTGCCATACTCACGCACAGCATATCACCCTGCAAGCCAGTGGGAGGGAAGCAGGGATACAAGCAAAGCTGCCAGGCACCACCCTGTGGTGCCCGCTGCAGGATGGCACTGTGCTGGCTCTGCGAGGACCCCTGCCGCCGTGTAGGCCGAGGACTCTGGGCACGGCTCCTGTCTCCGCTTAGGATCAGCGGGGCGCGGCACCCGCTCCACCAGCCCTCTTGGTCTCGGCCACTGAGGAGACAGTGCCACCTGCTGGCCTCTCGGTGTTCACATTTCTGGCCCACAGAGTTGGGTCAATGGCCAGAAAGGACACTGCCTCACGATGCCAAGAAAACAGCAGCAGCAGCTTCCACTGGGACACAGCTCTGCCAGCCACAGGAAGGGCTGGGTGTGCAGGCAGGGGCTGGGGCGCCCTGAGGGCCAGAGCGCCGCTGTGGGATGGCTCCTGCCAGTCACACAGCACGCAGTCTCATTCGGTGAGCCAAGAGTTAGACCTCGGGAGGGAGCACGGACTTCTCAGGGCCCCAGCAGGGGAGCCCAGAGAAGCTGAGATTCTCCCCTAGTCTCTGCCTGCTGTGCAGGCACCAAGTCCCTGAAGGTGGGAGTACATTGCTCAGCCTGGCCTGGGCACCCTGCCCCTCGCGGGCTCACTTCACATTCCCCCCCCATTCAGGGAGGAGCAGCCTAGAACCCCTTCTGAAAGCAGCAAGCGGACTGCCTTCTCACCCTGAACCCCACGATGGGCAGGGCACCCCATGCTCACTGTGGAGTGGATGCAGTGACCCGAGGAGAGCGGCCGCCACAGCGCCTCGCCACAGGGGCTGCAAGCCCCGCCCCTCCCGCTCAGGTGCCCGCCTCGCTCCAGCCCGAATGCAAGCCATGCAAGCCGAGCTCTGACCCGTTGCAAATTCCGATGTCCTTCACCAAGTGCTGGGGGCTCCCACGGGACCCAGACCTCCAGGAGCTGGGCACTCACGGGGCGCCACCCGTGTACACCTGGCCCAGCCCAGTCTCCCACATGAGACACCCACATGCCGGGATGGGGACATACAGAGTCACACGATTCTGGAAGCGGAACCCGCACCCACGCCTGCACGCGCACTAGCTGAGCGGGGCTGGCTTCCCCGCCCGCTCTCAGAATAGCAGCAGGACAAGAGCAGATGGCGCAGTGGCCCCCGCAGACTCGGCGTGAAGCCCTCCTGGGGGCCCCTCCGCTGGGCCTGCGTGCAGGCCAGAGCTCAACACCCTGCTTTCTAAATAGAAAGCAAAAGCCGAGGCGTGGTCAGCGCCAGGTGCAGGGCCACGAGGGCAGGGCAGCACCCCATGGCCTCCTGGGGCAGTGTCCACAGCCTGGGGGAACTGACCAGAAGACGGGCTTCCACCAGGGCGACAGCCGGCACAGGTGGGCTGGGTGTGGGCGGTGCAGCGCGGGCCTCAGCCTCCTTCACTGGGTTTGGGTGCAGGGGTCCCTCTTCCTACTACCAAGCAGCCCCAAGGTGGAGCACAGACGCCACTGCCAGAGAGATGACCGGGAGCAGGACCCCCGACAAAGCTTCTGCATGTCCCCAGGTGCGTGGCCTGGGTTGTGCTGGGACACACAGACAGGCGCCCTGTGACACGGGCGGGGGACACTGACTTCCTTGTAGGGGACAGGCATAGCGGGCAGGGAGTGGTGGGCTGGCGTGGGGTGGCCCTAGTGCTTCAGGCGCCCCTCCCGCCGGAGCCGGTCGTCAAGCTGACACAGCTGGGCCAGGAAGCCGTCGTTGGGGCCGATCTCTCGGTGCTGCCGCACGGTGCTCAGCGCTGCCCTCACGTCCAGATTCTGCCGCAGCATGAGGTAGGCGACCACCAGGGTTGGGGAGCGGCTGTACCCCTCCCGGCAGTGCACCAGAACCCGGCCTGTGGAGACACAGGGAGACATGGGCAGGATGTCCCTACCCACCTGCGGCACCCCTGGCCACAAAGCCCCTCCAGGCTCAGCGCAAGACACCACACACCATCAGGCAGCTGCAGGGCGGGGTGGTGGCCCCCAGGGACAGCACAGCTGGCATGTGGGCAGCCAAGGAGGGGTCCGGGTGGACAGAGGCTGCCTGCTGGTGACTGGGGCCGCTCCCTGAGCCCACACAAGACGCCCTCCTTGGGGCAGCGGAGAGAGGAGTGGCGCCCCAGCCAGAGTGAGAGGGGGAAGGAGCCTGCAGCCTGTGACAATGACACAGAAGAAACCCGGAGTTGTCATGCCTAGCCACAGACCAGACAGGGGGAAGGAGCATGAAGGGCCGGGACTCGAGACGGCACTGGTCACTCACACACACACAGTCTCAGTGACCACAGAAGCTCAGGGGACACTTGGCGAGGGGGCAGGCAGGAGGACATGAGAGGCCGCAGGGGGGCAGAGGGTACTGGGGTGACGGCGTGTCCACCGACTTGGCCTCGATGGCATCGCCACAAGGGAAGACCCCTCCACTCCTGCTGAGGCTTTTCCCAGGGCGTGACATGGCCATGACCCCAGCATGGCGGCGACGAACCTTGCTGCAGCCTGCTCCGCTCCATCTCCCCAGGGTGCTCCTGTTCCCCTTCTCAAGTACAGCCTGCATTCGTGCTGGGACTTAAGGCCCAGCTGTCAGCCCACCTGGCCTTGGCTGACCCATGGTGCCCATGCCTGGAGGCTGCCCTGGGGGTCCCGCCCTGAGGGCTGAATGCCCACCACGGGGAGGGGCCCTGCGGGGCTTCCTGGGATCCACACCATCTCCCTCCCTGTGACTCTGCTTTCCATGTCACTCGATAAAGAGGGTCAGAAGTCAAAGCCAGGTGAGGTGGCACACCCCTGCCCTGTAATGCCCATGTTCTGGAATTTGAGACAAGCCTGGGCTACAAAGTGAACTCAAGGCCAGCCTGAACCTTATAGTGCGACGCTGTCTCAAAAACAACAACAAAGAAAGAGGAAAGAAGGAAGGAAGGAAGGAAGGAAGGAAGGAAGGA
>PVJA010057003.1:0-10617 GCA_004027025.1 Myocastor coypus
AGGAGAGGAGGGGGGGAGGGAGGGAGGGAGAGGACATTTGAAAATGAAAATAATAAAGAAAAGCCATATTATATTACTAGATGCCAAAAAAGGAAAATGTCAAAGTTCAATATCTAATTTAAAAAAGGGGAAAACTCTCAGCAGAACAGAGGTAGCAGAATATTGCCTTAATTGATAGATGGTATTTAATACACAGTGTGTGCGCACGCGCGCACACACACACACACACACACACACACACACACACGCACACACACAGCAGCCCTACCAGTGAAAACTGAAAATGTTAAGAGCTCTCATCAAAATCACCAAGAGGACGAGGACGTGCACAGTCACTGTTACTTCTGTTCAGCAAGTAAAGTCGGCCCCACTCCTGTGTGTGCCACCTCTTTGTATTCGATCCACCATGGATCCAAAATATTTAGAGGGCAGAGTTGTACTGAATAGGTATAAACTTTTTTTGTCTTTCTTCCCTAAGCAATGCAGCATAACAACTATATGCACAGCATTTACATTGCTTTTAGCTTTTGGGGGGAAAGAAGAATCCAGCTCAAGACCTCACCTTTGCCAGGCAACAGCTGTGCCACTGAGCTGTATCTTCAGCCCTTATGTTGTTCTTAAATATTATGAGGTGATATAAAATATACAAGAGGCTCTGAATGCACACATGGCTCACAAGCACAAGACTTTGGCTTCAATGCCCAGCTCTACCCCAAAAGAGAGTCAAGTAGAAATATACAGGAGAGTGCACACAGGCGATATGTAAAGCACCTATTTACATAAGGCGCTTGAGTATCCACATTTTGGTACTAGCAGAAGCCCTAAGCCCCTCCCCCAGGGAGGCTGAGGCAAGCCCTGACTGAGAAGCACTAATGCATACCTAGTATTGCACTATAAGGTAAAAACTCTTTAAGAACTGAGCACTAGCTGGGCGTGGTGGCGCACGCCTGTAAGCCAAAAAAAAAAGAACTGAGCACTGAGAGGAGGGCTGGCCAGATAGTTCAGCGGATTAAAGCGCCTGGGGCCAGGGTTCAATCCCAGGCATGCCGTGCTGGCCCCACCACCCCCCAAGCACGCTAAGAGGGTGACTGAGACTGGGGTGGTGGTGCATGTCTGTAATACCAGCGCCTGTGAGACTGAAAACAGGAGGATCACTACGAATCAGATCTATGTAGTAAGACACTGGCAGACCCTGTACTAAATACATTTTTAAAAAAAAAGAACTGAAAGGATGCTGTCTAAAGCACATGAAGCATTCTACAGAAAATTAGTACAACTGAAAAATCTTAGCAATGCACTTGATTAAACTAATTTAAAACACAAAATCACTGAGCACAGCATGATCCCTTTTGGTCCTGCAGCCCCGCTGCAGTTCAGGCTCCAACTTCCAGTCAGGCCGCATCCACCACAGGGGCCTGTTCACCAGCCATCTGCCTACCCAGCCCCTCTCCTCACCCCTGCCCATGGTTCCTCAAGGGCTCTCCTCATAGTTCCCACTTTTCAGGCTGGTGCAACAAAAAGAACCTATGTAACTTACCAGGCAAAGGCTCAGCCCTCAGTTGCTTTAAGTGGAAGGTATTGAGGTCCCACTGTTCTTTTTTTTTTTTTTTTTTTTTTTTTTTTTTGGCTTTTTGAGACAGGGTCTCACTGTGCAGTTCAGGCTGGCTTTGAGCTCACTTTTGTAGCCCAGGCTGGTCTCGAACTCGCAGCGATCCTCCTGCCTCAGCCTCCCGAGTGCTGGGATTACAGGCGTGAGCCACCACGCCCGGCTCCCACTGTTCTGATATGGGTCTTCAGGTGTTCATTTTGTATTTCTGCCATTTCCATGACTGCGTTAGTATTAGGCCACTTTCTATTAACTTTTCGATGTAACAGGCACTGAGAAGGCTCACTGTCTCTAGTTGTCTCTGGTTTCATTTTCTTGCCTTACCACTCACCACAGAATACTGTGAAATCAGCTTATATTAGCAGGCAACTTTATGTCACTCTTGTTTTAAATGGAAAAGCCTCTATGCATGTACCATTCAGTAAGATATGCCAGCTGCTTATTTCAGATATCCTTCATTATAAGAAAATAATCCACTTTTTAATTTTCTTTTTATTAGCCTGCATTAACTGTACATATCAAAGGGGGCCAGTGTACCATTTCCCATCCCACACACCCCTGCCAACCTCCTGGGGACCAGTACTCCATCTTCAGGTCAACTTCTTTCAAGGTTCCACACACAAGAGAACCCCAGTGTCTGTCTGTCCATGAATGGCTTGGAAATGCCCATTTCTAACATATATGGACTCTTAATGTTGATTATGAGAAATTGGGAAAATAATACATGAGAACACTTTTCCTATTTGGGCAATTCTACTGCAAACCTAAAATTATTTCAAAACAAAATATTTAACAGAAATAGATGTTGACTTTTAAAAACTGCCTTCTCAGTATCTATTTAAGTAATCATATGGATTGGGGCTACATTTCTAAATCCTGTAGTCAAAGCATAAATTTCATCTGCTGACCTTCCTACATCTGTTCTTGCTTGCTTCTAATCCATTCCCCTCTACACAACATAATGATTTTTTAAAACTGTAAATGAGATTCCTCTCATGCTCCTGATTAAAATCCTTAAATGGCTTCCCACTGCACTCAATCCAGACCCCTTAAATGGGCCCGAAGGCTTGCACGGTTCAGCTCAGCTCACTCCCCACTCTCTTCTGCTCTAGCTGTCCCAGTCTTCCTCCCATTTTCCCCTCCAATCCTTTCCCCATGCTATTCTTTTTAAGAATTTTTTATTTTATTTATTAATTTTTTTCTTGTTTCAGAACATTTGTTTATTCACTCATTTTTATGACCGGCACAGCCCACCCTGAGGGCAGGGCTGGCACAGCATGTGGTGCCGGGGATCGAACCATGGTCCCTGAAGCCACCCAAGCTTTCCCAAGCAGGGGCTTTAGACCACTGAGCCATCCCGCCGGCCCTCCCCATGCTATTCTAACAGCCAGGAAACTTTTACTCTAGCTAGTTCTTTCGGATCTCGGCTGGAGAGTGACTGCCTCGAGCAAAGCCTGCCTTCCTCCACACACCAGGTCCCTGTCCTCCTTTCCCATGGTGTGTCATTACCTCTCTCCTATTCCTCTGCCAGTCACAGTCATGCTATTATTTGTGGGATAACTTGTCAACATCTATACTCAGTAGTCTACATGAGGTATGACTGAAACATACAATAAATGTTTAAATTCTTTTTTAAATGTGTTACAGTAAAAGACATATTGCCATTAGGCTCCCTTTAAAATACTTCTCCTACGGGCCTGGCAGGATGGCTCAGTGGTCTAAAGCGCCTCCTTAGGAAAGCTTGGGCAGCTGCAGGGACCGCGGTTCGATCCCTGGCACCACATGCTGCGCCAGCCCTGCCCTCAGGGCAGGCTGAGCTGGCCATAAAAATAAATAAATAAACATACAAAAGTTCTGAAACAAGAAAAAAATAAAATAAAATACTTCTCCTAGCTTTCAACATGCTCCTCCCACCATTCTTGCCACTTTCTGAAGCAGTTCTAGACATACTCTTCTGTGACTGTCTTTAGTGGTGTTGGCTGGGTTGCCTTAATGTCCGGAATCAGTTCAAGACATTTACTTTTCACAGTCATGTTGACTTAAGAAGCATCAGAAGTTCCATGGCACCAGATCCAGTGTACAAAGTGGATGAGGACACAGGGTAAATGTTTTTATGAGTCTGCATTTCTACTGGACGGCACTCAGCAGCAGCCTCCCGGGCAGTTTTCTTAGCACACTTCATAAAAGCATAGGAGAGGACTTCCAGAGCTGATTGAGAAAGCGGCAAGATCAGTGAGCTAAGTGTATCTGAAGCCAGGAGGAGTATTTCAGAAGGATTAACAGCAACATGTGTTTTACTGTAATAAATTTTGAAATTTTAAACATTTACCATTTCTTTTGACTATCCCTTACATGTCCTTAAAGATAGGAATCACTTCAGGATTCTTCATTACCACCTCCTCAGGACCTAGCACAAATGCCTATCATACACCAAGAAAGTGCCAAACAAGTATTTATAATACAGCATGGCCTTGGCAAGCTACTTGACCTCAGCAGATGTTTTCTAAGAAAACCTCACATCACAGGGTTAGGAGTTGAGGCATAAACTAACTAATATACATCCAGTACTCTGTTGCTTGGTTTGGTTCAGTTTGGCTTGGTTTGGTGCCAGGGATCAAACTCAGGACGTTGCACTTGCCAGGTAGGCATCTCCCCAGCCCACCTCAGCACTTGGAAGATGAACCACACCAGCACACAGCCCTAAAAGTCTGTCTCCACCAGTCACCCTAATATAGCCCCTAAGTCAGTCACCTGAACCTCCTTTTAGAGTCTGAGATTCCACACAGCACTGAGGAAGAACAGCCAGCTGGATGATGCAGACTCTGCCCTTCCACCTTGTTGCAATCCAAAGACACATGAAAAACTAGAGGCCAGCGAGCATTTCATACTCTCTCTCGGATGTATGCACTCAACAAATAGACCAAGCCCTTACTAAGTGTATTGGGTGCCCGGGATATAGCAGTGAGGGCAAAAAACAAAAATTCTCTTCATCTCATGAACTTTTCTTACAGAAAAGAGCAGGAAAAGTAGAGAAAACAATAACAACAGTTGGTAATACTTGTTTAACCTTATGATGTAGGTATTATGATGAGGAAAGCAAGACACAGAGAGAGTCTCTCATATACCAGTCACACTGCCAATCAGCAGCAGACAAAATCTGTGCCAAAGCTGTGTTCTAACCACTACTCCACCCTGCCACTCTCAAAAAGATAAGAACATGCCAAATCTTCCCTCAGAGTGAAAGATCTCAACTTTAAAAAATGTTAGACAAAAGAGAGGCAGGAGAGAGGAAGGAAACGCTGGTCAGAAAATGTCAACTGTTCAGACAGGAAACCCCAGGTAGAAATCCAGCGACCCAAGAGTACGCAAGAATAAGCTCCTCAGAGAATTCTGTGGGCAGCTAACCCCCAGGCAAAGGGAAGGAGAGGAGATGAAAGGGAGAAATGCAAACGACAGCAATTGGAAGAATGCCTAGGAAAGCGGGGTCACCCAGGATGGACAGCGCGTCCTGGCTCTTCCAGCTCCGGTGGCTCCCTCCCTCCTACACCCTCTTTAACCTGCCTTCTCCTGCCCAGCCTTAGCTTTATCGCTTGATTACCTTTCCACAGCATGGCAGTGCATGCCTTCCAGACTGGCAGGAAACCAAAGCACTCAGCAGGAGCCTAACAGCCACCCAGCCAGAGACTGCAGAGCTGGCCAGGCCACACCAGGATAGGACAGGCAATTAGTCCCAGACACTAATGCTCCAGAAGCCAAGATGAGAGACGGGCAATCAGATCAGGCTGCCATGGAGGGTTCCAGAAAAACACACACATTTTCAAAATGAAATCTGCTGGCTGGCCAGTTCCACCTGGCATCTAATTAAGCTAACTTGAAAGGGGAATGTAGGATAAAAGCCACCAAAAGCAAGATTAAAATCTCAACTGTGTCTCCAGCAAGATGTCCTCCCAGGGTGCCTTGTGGACGCACGGTGAACTGTCCAGGAATATATATTTTCAAATACAATAGAGTGGCTGAAATTTCTAAAAGTTCTGATTCTTCACAGACTCAAAGGCAACAGCAAACAAAATCATCTCCAATCGGCATCTGAACTGGCCAAAATCTGTGCCCAGGAAAACAGCTGGTATTTTGGCCAATGAAACTCAAAAGTGAAACTTCCTGCAATTTTCTGGGGGACGTGTTGTGAGGTAAGGGATAGAATTCTGTTTTATGAGATATTTCTCCAGATAATTTATCTTAAATCAGAGGCAGCTACAAACAAAACAAAGGTTTAAGCAACAAAGGAATTCAATGATAAAATTATCTATGTCATAGGATTTTATGGGAATGACAAACATTATTTGTAGGGTGCTTAGGACATTATCTAACACAGAGAAGCACAACATAATGTCAGTCAAACAACACACATTAAAGAAATACTATCAATTATCCTGAAAATCACCCTCGTCTCATCTACCCACCTCCCGTTTTCAGGGGCGTATGTTTGTGCTGGCACTCTCTACACATGAGCTGTGATTTCCTGTTCATCAAGTCACATGATGACATCAAACTTATCAGCACTTCAGAGCTCATGTGACATCCCATAAAACACTATTTCCAGGAACCTAGTGATCACTCAACTGGAGAGATAAGCTGAAGCTCAGTGAGAAAGGGCAGAATCTAAGAAACATGACTGAATTTCAATCACCAAGTATGATATTTCTCAGATCTACTTTAGAATCCCCTTCATATTACCTCTTGGAAAAGATATAATACTACACAACACAGCAAAACATTCCTCCTCCCACCCCTGAGGAAAACTAGTCCTTAATTAACTGTTTTGACTATTTCTATCACCTCAAAGAGAGAAAAATAATACAAAGAGAAGAATGCAGTTTGCATGTTCCATTGGGATCCTGAATTTTGATCCTCAGCCACCACCTTATTAATCTCACCAGGACCTTGGGTGGTGACTCTCTCAGCTCTGTGAATCTCAGAAACAGCACCAAAGCCAGGGTCCTGAAAGGGGTGGGCACTCTTCCATTTGCTCTGCAGCTCATTTCCTACTTCAACTTCTCAGGCAAGAACAAATGAGACAACCCACTTCAAAAAAAGGAAGCCAAAAAACCAATCCCCTTTCATTTAATTCTTCCCATTTTTCATACTCTCTCACAACCACCTCTGAAACTATTTTCCATACTATCTACATGGGCCAGAATTCTCTTCAACTCTGCTAAGCAGCAAAGCTGCTGAAGCTGGAAAGTGGAAAATTATTGGTCCTTTATTACCAGTTAACAACATCCTGACTAGCTCTGCCACTAATCTGGGAAACTCCTTTGGGGTCATGCCACTGGGTCAAGCATCTCTCCAAGCTTGATACAGCATCATGTACATGAGCTGAAGATAAAATATCAGTAAATAAAAATATTTTCTTTCACTGCCACTGTCCCTGTTTAATCATTATCACCACCATCATATAAAGCCCTTTAAAGTCAAAACTAATCAAGAACACACGTGGTTATTTATGAATAATTATATTAAGCTCGCAAACTAACCAATCTCCAACCAGGACCTAATTCACCAGCCTAGGTGCCACTATTACCCTATGGTTCTCCACCCCACTAGCTATTCATGTTCTCTGTATAGGAAGAAATAGTGAGCCAAACCTGCCTAGCAGAGTAGACCATTGGTGGATTTGATTTAAGTCTTAAGGATAAAAGAAGCTGTATCTGATGGTGACAATGTTGTTTTAGATCACCTGACGCTAATGGAGAACTCATTGAAGTAAAACTTCAATTAGAAAAACCATCATAAAAGTCACTGTCCTTGCCTGCCAACCCTACAAAATCTCAAGAGAATTTTTATGGCTCTAAGAAGCAGATCATTTCTCCAGGCCTCTGGACAAACAGCGAAAGTACCGTCTGCCTCTGAATTATTGATGCCATAATTTACTAAAGGGTCCCCACTAGGTCATAGGTCAGCCCCACTGCAAGGCCGTGTGCCCACCAGAGGGCAATGCTGACCAGCTTGCTCCTGGGCGCCTCCTACACGCCAAGACCCCATGGTATCTTTCCAGAAGCAACTCCAAACCGAGCAGCACTGAGCTCCCAACATGTGTATTTGATTGTCTCATTTTATGATCTCCAAAACGGGACAAATACTATTTATTCTTCTTTACGGTATGAAAAGTAACACTAGTAAATATAAGTAATCTCCCAATTGTGTTACAGTGCTTTGCAGAGGGACCAAGCCCGGAACCAGGCTTATGAACTTCTGGTCTATCGCTTATTTCATTAAGTAATTCCCCCACACATTATTTTTATATTCACTGCTAGGGTTGCTTCTAGATGTTGACGATGGACCAATGAACAGGACAGAGGCCCTCACAGCCCTGAAAATCTAGAGCGAGGAGAGAAATTACAAGCATATAAATGAACATGTTTCATGTTAATATGTGCTTCAGAAGAAAAAAAAAAATAAAGTACGGCCCAGTGATGGTGAGAAAAGGCTTCTGCATTAGACAGCTCTTAGCTCTCAAGGAGCTCTTACCTCCCTTGGTCAACAAAGACCTGAAAATAAGGTGAATCTCCACAAATCAACAAAAGGGAGAGGTTGAGGCAGGCTGGCTGATGTATTAACTATGATCTGGCCAGGAATGCAGTCAGAGGCAGGAGTGGGTGCTGGAGAACAGCACAGAAAGCCAGCCTGGCAGGAGTGTGGGGCAAGGCACAAGGTGCTCTTAGTGTGGTAGCCACTGTGGTGAAAGACTGGGACTTTGATTCCAGACACAAGAGGAGGCCCCTGGCAGACTCAGAGCAAAAACACAACAGAGGGACACCTTAGAATGCTGCTCCAGACTGGCAGAATGGACCGCGAAGCTAGAATGGTGCTTCAGTGAGTGCTGGAGGCAGGGCGGTCTGCTCGGAGCTTACTGGAACAGTCCAGGCAAATATTACATTGACACATAGTGGAAAACATACACAAAAACATTGCATCAAAAGCTTTATCTCTTTATCATTTCAGGCACAAGCAAAAGAGCCAGCTTCTCCTCTTCTACCTGCAGCCTGGTAATTTGGGGTGCTGCTGGCGATTTAGAGACCAGCCCAGACAATGCTGCACATGTATCTGGAATGGAAAGTGTCTGAGATAGCTCATGATGGAGGAAGAGGGAAGATGAGGTTAAAGAAAGGAGAGAGAGGAATAAACACCATTGCCTTAGGTTTCCTATTCAGGATGTTTGCTTGCCAGCAATGTCCTGATACAACACTCCAATCCCATTGGCCGGGATTTTTTAAAGTTTCTGGAGGACACTGATCTCCTGTAGATGAGGGCAGCACTTTCCTGGGGCAGTGAGATGTAAAGAGGAGACAGGCAGCTCCTCTAGGAGCACTGCAAGGAGTACTGCTCCACAGGAAGTCTTCAAATCACTTCTACAGCAGCAGTGGGCAAGGACCAGGGCCTGGCCGAGGGCCCTCTGCGGATGCTAACTTCAGGTCACTGAAAATATCAGATAGCTCAGAATGAGATATCTTAGATTAAAATGTTAAAACATGCCAAGCATTCATCAGGATTTTAAATGAGTATGTTAATTAGTTTTCCTTCCTTCTTTCCTTCCTTCCTTTTCTTTCTTCCTTCTTTCCTTCCTTCCTTTCTTCCTTCCTTCCACTTATTGTACCAAGGATTGAACTGAGGACCCTGTGCTTGCCAGGCAGGCACTTAGGCTGCTGAGCTATCTCTCAGGCATCATTTTCCTTTTTATATATTACACTGTCACTACTATATACTTAACGTGAAGTTAGTGAATAAAGATGACCAGAGAGTCTACATCACTGCTCAGATGTCAGGGACTGGTCCTCTGCTGGCCTCTCACAGCTATGCTTTCAGAACTCTCTGACTCAGGGAGCCAGGAAAGTGATCAGTCATTCCATCCCCAAGAACTTTCAATTCATAGCAAGGCCCTCACTAAAAGAAACGTGTTAGCATTCAGCCAGAAAACCAACCTGCTTTGGTTTCTGGTCTTCTACATTTTGTATTGTGAAGCTTTTTTTTAAGGCATTTGGAGATTAGTCCTGGGAAAGAAAACTACAATAATGAAAAATAAAAGATTCCATTAACTCCATGACTCTTATGGCTAATGAAAGCTACTGCTACAGTGGCTCAAGGGAAGGAGAGAGGCAGGGAGAGAAGGAGAGAGCTGCTCACTAAATTGCTTCCTCTCAGCAAATTATTTCATTAGCAAGAAAACAAAAATGAATGTTTCCAGAGTGACTCACTCACTGGTTCAGCAAAGCCACTCTGACACCAAAGCAATGTCACTTCTCGCCCTCTCAGATCAAATGAGTTGTTATAAGCACTTGCCTGGCAGGCACAAGGTCCTGAGTTCAATTCCAGGTATAAATCAGGCTTTATGAAAAACCAAAGGAGCTGCTGAGACTTACGTAAACCGTAAACCTATGCATTTGCCCTTCTTTCCCGGGCCACTCAGCACATCCCAGCCGAGCAAAAGCTACTTGGCCTTTAGGAAATGTGACATGTATCTATCTGCACCATCCTCACTCTGAGTAACAGCTCTGAAACCCACCAACTTTGAGAATAAGCTGCCTGAGAAGCAGAAGATGTTGAAAAGTTTGTGTCTCCAAAAACCCAAAAGGCTGACTTCTCTGGACATGGAAGGCACTCTGCACTCTGACCCCCAGGCCTGTAAACAGGGGGTGGGTCTTGGGCTTCATTTTCAGGACTCCCAGAGATAGGGACTTCAGAGGTTCTCATCTGTTCTATTTCCTAGCAAATGGAATGCAGACATATCGAAGGACTTCTACTGCACAATGGAATGAGCAGCTGTCACCTCCTTCAACTCAATTCATAAGTCTCCCAAGCCTCACAAATATCTACAGCACACTTACGTTATCCTGCTGATTAACTGTCTCATGTATTAAAGGTTCTCTGCTTCCTTCCTTCACATCATCACATGAGCTCGCAGGTTCTTAAGTTTGGTTCAGCCAGGAGTGGTGATTGATACACGTGTAAGCCTG
>PVJA010057004.1:0-10608 GCA_004027025.1 Myocastor coypus
AAAAAAAAAAAAAAAAAAAAAAAAAAAAGAAAAGAAAAGAAAAATTTCCAGGACTGGCTCTAGGGAGGCATGTAAGGACATGTCCTAACTGACAGATTCTGGAAAGAACATGTCTCACAGCTCTAATTCCCGAAAAGACCACCAAAATAGTATTTGGTTAATATTAAATATCTACAACCCCGATACGGTATGACCTATGTCCCCATCCTGCGTTTCCGCATACTTCTCCCCCTTAGGTAATCCTGGCCCAAGCCTGAATTTACCGACCTTCTCAACCCGTGAGACACCCTCCAATCACAATGAGTGAAGAATACAAAATAGCGAATGCGATCTGCTTCTGTAAAACGCTTGCCCAACCCATCTCTGTGGTTTCACGGCTTAAAAACAGTATCCGCACCCTGCTCAGGGCTCTCTGTTCCTGCGCGTTCAGTGAGCCCCACGCATGCTTGGAAAACAAAATCCTCTTGCTTTTTGCATGAGAGAACGTCTCTTGGAGTCTTCCTTCGCACGGTGCGCTTCTCGACCCTAACACGTGGAGCATTGGCTCTTCGTCCTGTTATGAGGGAAACACACATGCCATCTTTAAAAATTACCACCAGAACCTTGCCTAGACCAATGTACACTGCTTAAGGCCAATTGAGAGGATAATGAGAAGTCCTAGCCAGCTCTGTACATTTCAATATGAGGAAACAGGGTCAGGCTCAGTGTAAATGGAGGCAGTCACTTTTCTTTCAAGGAGACCTGCTCAGGCAGTCCTCCACAGCTTCAGACGTTCCACATGGAACTATAGGACTTAATGTTTGCCTTACTGGATTTTAAACTTGTTTTGGCCCCAGTGGTTTGGGTCCTCCTGTGTATACCTTTTTTTTTTGTTGTTTTGCTTTGTTTTGTTTTTGCCTTTTTGAGACAGAGTTTCACTATGCAGTTCAAGCTGACCTTCAGCTCACCTTTGTAGCCCAGGCTGGTCTAGAACTCACATCGATCCTCCTGCCTCAGCATCCCAAGTGCTGGGATTATAGGCGTGCACCACCACGCCCGGCTTGTGTATACCTTTTGGAAGGAATGTTTATCTTGTGCCTTTGAATGTTTGATGTTGAAAGAGACCTATTGCCCACTCACCCCTCTTCCCATGGCAGTTATGGCCAGCTAACTTGGGTAATTCACATTCTGGGAAGATGAGACACAATACCCTTAGGCTTGTGTAAGACAGCCCCATTACAAAACACAACCTCGCGCTCCTAGTTCCAAAAAGTCATAGAAACCGCAAGAGAAAAGGCGGAAATCGTTCTCAAAATACCTTACCTAGTTCCCTTAAAAGGACATACTCGGAGCCGGGCGTGGTGGCTCACGCCTGTAATCCCAGCACTCAGGAGGCTGAGGCAGGAGGATCGGTGCGAGTTCGAGACCAGCTTGGGCTACAAAAGTGAGCTCAAGGCTAGCCTGAACTGCATAGCGAGACCCTGTCTCAAAAAGACAAAAAAAATAAATAAAATAAAATAAAATTTTAAAAAAAGGACATACTCTCTCGCCCACCAATCATTGTAAAGGTTAAGAAAACCTAACCAATGCCGTTGGCTTCTGTACGTTCGCTTGCGCCCCCCCCCCTTGTTTGTGGTTTTAGCCTTTAAAACTATGCTTGTACCATGGTTCGGGGCTCTCTGTTTCTGCGGGTTCAGTGAGCCCCACGCATGCTTGGATAATAAAAGATAATAAAATCCCCCTTGCTTTTGCATGAGAGACAGTCTCTTGGGGTCTTCCTTCGCGGCGTGACTCTCGACCCTTACATTTGGAGGTCCCACCAAGATCGTCCCCCGCGGCAGGATACCCCAACGGCCGAAAAGTGCCTCTCGGGGTAAGTACGGCCGCCTTCCTTGTCTTTGTCTCGTCGTGCTTAGTTTCTGTTTTAGCCTTACTTTCACTTTGCGAGTGCTCAGGTTTGCCGTGGCTGATTTTAGGTCACGTCTCCAGGGGACGCCCTGGAAGTCAGGCACTGTTAGGGTCTATTTTGTGGTGAGTCCACCATTCGCCCCTCAGGTTGTTCAAGGGAGATTCCGTGGTGGGTACACCGTTCGCCCTCGAGACAGAGGGAGATAAGTATGCCGGCTTTTGTCTAGTTTGTCTAAGTCTCTTTCGTCTTTTTTGTTCTGTCTATCTCTGTGTGTGTGTGTGTGTGTGTGCGCGCACGAGTTGGCGCCTATAACCCTTCTTCTTCCACAGCACTCAACATGGGTCAAGTGACCTCTGCTCCCCTGGCACTTACCCTCGGTCACTGGCCAGAGGTCCAAGAAAGAGCACATAATCTCACTTTATCCATTAGAAAGGGGAAATGGCGAACTTTCTGCTCCTCAGAATGGCCTTCCTACCAGGTGGGATGGCCACCGGAGGGATCTTTTCAGCCCCCCTCTTAATTCAAGCAGTGAAGGTGGTGGTCTTCCGTTCTGGCCGCAATGGTCATCCAGACTAACAACCTTACATCCTAGTTTGGCAGGACCTTAGTGAAGACCCACCAGAATGGGTAAGACCCTTCCTCCCTCCGGCCCCTTCTGGGCCAGCAACCCTCCTTCCCGTTAAAACCCAACCTTCAGCCCCTGGTCTCTATCCGAGACTGCCTCCCTCTGTTCTGCCTGAATCTTAGATCTGGTACAGCTAGACTTGGAGACCCCTCCTCCTCCCTGTGTTCGCCCGCTCCTCCTGCTCCTCCTCCTCCACCAGCCGCTTCCTCCCAGGTCCACTCGGCTCCTCCGGAAGCAGGATCCCCCTCCCTAGGTGATGACACCTGACCGGCTCAAGGAACCTGGAGTCAGCGAGCACAAAGCCCAATGGATGTGGCTGTCACTCTCCCGCTCCGACCCTACGGGCCAATGTCAGATAATGGACAAGGGGAGAAAATGCCTACACTCCAATACCGGCCTTTTTTCCTCCTCAGATCTTTATAATTGGAAAAACAATAACCCCCCTTTTTCCGAGGATCCCTCTAGGTTAACCGGGTTGATGGATTCAGTTATGTTCTCCCACCAACCCACTTGGGATGATTGTCAACAACTGCTGAGCACCTTGTTTACAACAGAAGAGAGGGAAAGAATCCTCACGGAGGCCAGAAAGCTGGTTCCTGGGCCAAGCGGGAGGCCCACCCAGCTTCAAAACATCATTGATGACTTCTTCCTGTTGCGTCGCCCCAACTGGGACCCTAACACTTCTGCAGGTAGGGAGAAAACTGTCCATCTATCACCAGACTCTGATGGCGGGTCTCCAGGTGGCCGCACGACAGCCCACAAACCTGGCCAAGGTGAGGGAGGTCATTCAGGGTCCTGACGAGTCACCCTCGGTATTCCTAGAGAGGCTGATGGAAGCTTACCGTAGATATACCCCCTTTGACCCTCAGGAGGAAGGGCTAAGAGGTTCAATTGCTATGACTTTTATAGGCCAATTGGCCCTGGATATTAGAAAGGAACTCCAACGCCTGGATGGGTTACAAAACTTAACTTTGAGGGACTTGTTAAAAGAGGCAGATAAGGTCTTCTATAAGAGAGAAACAGAGGAAGAAAAAGAGATAAGGAAGGAGAAACAGTGAAGTAGAGAATTAACTAAGATCTTGGCCACAGTAGTAACTGAAGCTCGGCGAAACATAGGTGAGGGAAAGCCACGCCACCCTCCGCTAGACCAAACCAGTGTGCCTATTGTAAAGAGTTAGGACATCTGGTCAAAGATTGTACCAAACTTAAAAGGAAAAACAACAGGATCGGCAGCCGAGGCCCAAAGACGCCGACCTAATATGTTGGCCTTAGAGGATGAAGACTATGGGAGACGGAGCTGGGCTCCCCTCCTCGAGCTCAGGGTAACCTTTGATGTGGAGGGGACCCCAATTAACTTTGAAGTAGACACCGGCGCAGTATTCTCTGCCCTTCAACATCCCCTTGGACCTCTTTCCAGCCGAAGAGCCTTAGTCCAGGGGGCAAACGGCAGTAAATATTGAGCTTGGACTACAAGGAGAACAATGGATTTAGGAAAGGGAAAAGTTCAACACTCTTTCTTGGTCATACCGAATGCCCACCTCCTCTCATGGGAAGAGACTTGCTAACAAAATGGAGAGCCAGAATAACCTTTGAGCCCCAGGGGCCTCAGGTGACTTTCCTTAACCCTCTGGTAAGCCAACCAGTAGTAACCATGTTGGCTTTAGCAACAGAAGATGAATATCAACTCTCTAGTCAGCCTGAAGCCCTATCTATCTCCCAAAATTGGCTGACAGACTTTCCTGATTCATGGGCTGAGACTGCTGGACTAGGACTCGCTAGGTTATAGCCCCCTGTGGTGATATCCTTAAAAGCATCCACCTCTCCAATCTGCATTAAACAATACCATATAAGCAAAGAGGCTCACCAGGGGATAAAAGGCCATATACAAAAGTTCCTTGATCTAGGGGTATTGATACCATGCCGATCAGCCTGGAATACTCCTCTGTTGCCGATCAAAAAGCCGGGGACAGAGGACTACAGACCAGTGCAGGACCTACGGGAAGTAAACAGCAGAGTAGAGGATATACACCGTATGGTGCCTAATCCCTACAACCTGCTCAGCACTTTGAGCCCCGAAAGGACTTGGTACACGGTGTTGGACCTAAAGGATGCCTTCTTTCACCTGTCTGCATAAAGATAGCCAACCTCTGTTTACCTTTGAATGGACAAACCCGATACAGGGACTACTGGACAGCTGACCTGGACCCGCCTCCCTCAGGAGTTTAAGAATTCCCCAACTATCTTCGATGAAGCAAGGACCAGGCCGCCTTCCGAATCCAACATCCCGAAGTAACCCTTCTCCAGTACATGGACGACCTTCAGAAGCAGACTGTATGTACGGGACTCGGGGACTCTTGCGAGAGCTAGCCAAATTGGGATACTGGGCCTCTGCTAAAAAGGCTCACATTTGTCGAAGGGAGGTCATCTTCTTAGGATACACCCTCAGGGATGGAAAACAATGGCTCACCGAAGCCAAAAAAAGGACTGTCACTCAAATCCCTCCACCAGTAAACAGGAGACAATTACGAGAATTCCTGGGCACTGCGGGGTTTTGCCGCCTATGGATCCCAGGATTCGCCTCCTTGGCTGCTCCCCTTTACCCCCTCCTCAAGGGAGAGACCAACTTTACCTGGGACCCCAACCAATAGCAAGCCTTTGGCGAAATCAAGAGGGCCCTATTACCTGCCCCTGCCTTGGCTCTCCCCGATGTTGATAAACCCTTCACACTCTGTATTGAAGAAAAGTGGGGAATAGCACGGGGAGTATTAACTCAGGCCTTCAGTCCATGGAAGCGACCTGTGGCCTATTTGTCCAAGAGATTAGACTCAGTGGCCAATGGATGGCCTCACTGTTTAAAGGCCATCGCAGCAGCAGCCATATTAACCAGAGATACAAACTGGCTTTGGGACAGAAGCTAACCATAATAGCCCCGCACACCCTGGAAAGTGTCATACGCCAGCCTCCTGATAGATGGCTTTCAAATGCTTGAATCACTCATCACCAAAGCCTCCTGCTCAACAAGGACCGAATAACATTCAGACCTCCAGCTATCCTTAACCCTACCACTCTGCTGCCTGAAGAAACGGCCGAGCCAATTCTCCATACCTGTCAAGAGATCCTGGCTGAAGAAACTGGGATTCGTCAAGACCTCACCGACCGGCCACTCCCAGATGCTGAGGTAACTTGGTTCACCGATGGCAGCAGCTTCTTACTAAACAGTAAGAGATATGCAGGGGCCGTGGTTACGGACGGGACTCGAGTTATCTGGTCATCAGGACTACAGGAAGGCTCTTCCGCACAACGAGCAGAACTGATTGCCCTCACTAAGGCTCTACAGCTAGCTAAGGGAAAAAGGACAACCATCTACACTGATAGCCGTTATGCCTTTGCAGTGGCTCATATTCATGGGGCTATTTATCAACAAAGAGGGCTTTTGACTTCTGCCGGAAAGGAGATTAAAAATAAACAGGAGATATTTAGACTCTTGACAGCTATTATGCTGCCACGAAAGCTGGCTATAGTACATTGCAATAGCCACCAGAAGGGTCAAGATCCAATCGCCCGAGGCAATAATCAGGCTGATAAGGCAGCTAAACAAGCAGCTCTAAATGCCCCAACCACCTTATGACTGGAAGCTGACCCCCCACCAGGTAATTGGCAACATGAGCCACCCCAACCTCCCAAGATGGGAAAGACAGAACTTCTGGCCTATTGCCAACAGGCCCCACAAGCTGACCCATCTAGGGATACAAAAAGTTATGTTTGCTAGCCAAAAATCAATCAATTGATGGTCAATTGTCAGCCACCCAGATTAAGGAGCTTGCAAGTCAAGTTATCAAAAATTGTGAAACCTGTCAGATCACTAATGCCTACCCTTCTAGATCCTCGGAAGAAAAGAGACTTCAAGAGACACACCCAGGACAATTCTGGGAAGTAGATTTCACTAAAATAAAGCCCACCAAATATGGACTTCAATATCCGTTAGTTTTTGTGGACACTTTTTCAGGATGGACCGAAGCATTCCCTACCAAAAGGGAAACTGCTCAAACGGTAGTTAAAAAGTTGTTGAAAGAAATTTTTCCTCATTTTGGCCTGCCAAAGGTAATTGGGTCTGATAATGGACCGACATTCGTGGCACATGGGAGTCAGGGATTGGCTAAGATACTGGGGATTGATTGGAAACTTCATTGTGCCTATAGACCCCAAAGTTCAGGACAAGTAAAAAGGATGAATAGAACAATCAAGGAGACCTTAACTAAATTAGTCCAAGAGACTGGCTCTAAAGATTGGACCATGCTCCTACCTTATGCATTGTTTAGGCCTAGGAATACCCCTTCTTCCAAACCACCCAATCTAACTCCTTCTGAGATCCTATGTGGGACTCCTCCCACTATTCGAGACCTCAGCCCCTTGCCTAAGGGCACCCACTTGTGGCATACTCTCTTAATTGATAGACTCCTGGCCCTTGACCAGATTCAAAAGGTCCTATGGCATCAGCTCTCTTCAGCCTACCAGCCCGGTGATGGACCCTCTCCTCACCAGTACCGAGTGGGAGACTTTGTGTTCGTCCATAGACACCAAACTGAGACTTTACAGCTTTGCTAAAAAGGACCCTACCAGGTACTGTTAACCACTCCTACAGCAGTTAAGGTTGACGGCATCACATCTTGGATTCAAGCATCCCACCTCAAGCCGGTACCTCCCACGACGACCCATGAATGGACTGTAGAAAAGACTGATAATCCTCTTAAGATTCAGGTTCATAGGACTATTAGCCCTCCTGCCAGTAGGGGGGAACAACTCTAACCCTCATAGGCCATAGAGATGGACGTTGTCCAGATGGGAGGATGGAAAAATTTTACGAGCCTGGGAAGGGACAATGGAACTATCCTTTCAGATACCTCCCTGTGACTTGGTGGCCTCAATGTCACCCACCAATTACAGGGGACATCATATTTATATGTGTCCTGCTTCAAACCCTGGCAAATCTTATTGTAACAGCCCTGGCCAATACTATTGTGCTTATTGGGGGTGTGAAACCTTAGCAACCAAATGGTCCGTGACTACACACGATCCACACATACATGTGAAATGGGCCCCAACTGGCTGCCCGGAGTCAGACAGCCCTCAATGCCAAATAGTCTTCAAAGCCTTAAACCATGCTGACCCAAAATGGACTATTGGACGGACATGGGGAGTTAAATTTTATAACTTACAACCGGGAGGCTTAATTCTAATACAAAAAACCCAGGCTCCTCAGATGACCATTGGGGTTGGCCCCAATCCTGTTTTGACTGAAAAAAAACCTCCCATCCAGACACCTCCTATCCAGCTAGAACCTACCTCCCCCTTGTGACAGACTCCTCACGTCACCTCGGTCCCTGATAATTGGGATAACTGACTATACAATCTCATATTAGGGGCATACTCGGCTCTCAGTCACACCCAGGCCAATCTCACCCAGTCATGCTGGCTTTGCCTGTCTGCTTCACCACCATATTATAAAGGAATAGCTATAAATGGGACTTATAACACCCTCTCCTCTGGCTCTACTTGTGAATGGGATAAGAGCCATACACTCACCCTTTCTGAGATATCGGGGTGAGGGACTTCTATAAGAAACCCCCCTCCTCATGTTAGACCTCTGTGTGCATCTGTCTATCAGATCCAAGATGGGGATAAGTTTCTTCAACCTCCCACAGGGTTCAAATGGGCATGCGACACTGGGATTACCCCTTGCATGTCCACCCAGGCTTTTAACAATTCTACCAATTTTTGTATAATAGTGCCTGTGTACCCTCAGATCCTCTATCATTCTGACATAGAACTGGAAAGTAAATTCATGAGCCAAACCAGATATAAAAGGGAGCTGGTCTCAGTTACCCTGGCTGTTATTATGGGAGTAGCCGCCAGAGCCAGTATAGGAACAGGAGCTGCAGCCATTATCCATAGTAACCAACAAACCAGCCAACTGTGGGCTGCAGTAGACCAAGATCTAAAGGCCATAAAAACCTCTGTCGCCGCCCTCCAAAATTCCCTAAGTTCCCTTTTGGAAGTAGTTTTACAAAATAGAAGGGGACTTGACTTACTGTTCGTTAAAGAAGGAGGCCTATGTACAGCTCTAAAGAAAGAATGTTGCTTTTATGCTGACTCTTCTGGGGTGGTTAAAGAGTCAATGACAAAACTCAGAGAAAGGTTAGACCAGAGACAAAAGGAACGCCAGGCTCAACAAGGTATATTTGAGTCCTGGTTTAGCCGTTCCCCCATGGTTAACCACCTTATTATCAGCCCTAGCTGGACCACTGATAATATTGCTTCTGATACTTACTATTGGGCCCTGTATAGTAAACAAAATTATTAACCTTATATACAACCAGATAGGTGATGTAAAGCTCATGATTATCTGCCAACAGTATTCAACTTTAACTGCGGATGACTCGAATCTCTAGGATTAGAGGTTAAACCAAAAGGAGAGGGGAATGAAAGGCCTTTTTTTTTTTTTTGTGGGACCGGGGTTCAAACTCACAACCTTGCACTTGCCAGACAGGCACTTGTGCCTCGGAGCTATCTCCCCAGCCCCAAGAAAGACCTACTGCCCACTCACCCCTCTTCCCATGGCAGTTACGGCCAGCAAACGTGGGTAATTCACATTCCGGGAAGATGAAGGCACAATACCCTTAGGCTTGAGTAAGACAGCCCCATTACAAAACACAACCTCGCCCTCCTAGTTCCAAAAGGTCATAGAAACCACAAGAGAAAAGGCGGAAACCGTTCTCAAAATACCTTACCTAGTTCCCTTAAAAGGACATACTCTCTGGCCCACCAATCGTTGCAAAGGTTAAAAAAAACCTAACCAATGCCATTGGCTTCTGTACGTTCGCTTGCACTCACTTTTGTAGCCCAAGCTGGTCTCGAACTCGCACCGATCCTCCTTCCTCAGCCTCCCGAGTGCTGGGATTACAGGTGTGCGCCACCACGCCTGGCCCTTCCAGGAACTTTTATAGAGAAAAACCATGTAGACAGGTGAGTCCAAGGTGGTGGAGGAGGCTTGGGAACTTGCTTAGGTGAGCAGAAGGTGGGGCAAAACCAAGGTCAACAATGAGATGACTAACACTGTTGCTCAGGTAAAACTGATTAAATCCAGTACCAAATGAGGAAGCCAGTCAAGTAGCAAGTGAACACAAATCCAGGACAGGGTCTTTTCCTGTTGGGGGAGGGTTAGTGACTCATCTGGGCTCTTTCAAGGTGATTGATACCTGTTTAGACTATCAAGCCCTGATGCCCGTCCCTAGGGAAGTATGTCGCTGCATTTGTCTCCTCTTTTGTCTCAAGGTCTGTCCCACAGTGGGGAATGTGTGTCCCTTCCAAGTTGCAAAGTCACTTTGTCTTCCATATTGTCTCCTTGTCTCCTTCAGGGCTTGGCTCTGGCCTTGAGTTCATATCTTATAGCTCAGGCTGGTCTCAAACTCACAACGATCCTCCTGCCTCAGCCTCCCAAGTGCTGGGATTACAGGCGTGCACCACCACAGCCCAGCTTGCCTATAATATTTCCATCTAATTCACCTGCCTACAATACCGGCATTGTGGGAAGGGTTCCTTACACTTGGGAGATAGCATTTCAAAATAAAATACAAAAGGGCTGGTGATGCAGGGTAACTGCTGAAAGGTGATGAATAGGCATAAGGCTCTGGGTTCAACACCCATCCTGTAAAACCCCGCCAATGGCAACAGCCTCCTGGCCAAGCTGATTCTGCACAGTTCGTTCTGAGGGCCAGGGAAAGGCCGGCTCAGGCTTTCTCCTCAAGTGCGGTGGTGTTGGGACTGAACGCAGGCCCTTACTCATGCAAAACAGGCCTGGGTTCACCAAACTGCACCCCAGGCAGCTGAAGGCCCTCTCTCATCAGAGCAGAGGGCTGATCTTGCGGCTTAACTCAGTAAGTACCCTTACACACCTGGGTCAATGGGCAACTTGCCTCTCCGGCCCTGTGCTGGCCATCTTTTTTTTTTTTTAAGATTTTTTAAAAAATTTATTTCTCAGCCGGGCATGGTGGCGCACGCCTGTAATCCCAGCACTTGGGAGGCTGAGGCAGGAGGA
>PVJA010057005.1:0-10616 GCA_004027025.1 Myocastor coypus
TTATATTTTAGGGAAGAGTCTACAGGGTGATCAGAGTTTCCCTACTAGATCAGACTCATAGTGATCTGCTGTTTGTAGCTTCCCAAGAGCTGGAGTTACAGGCGTGCTCCACCACGCCCAGTCTCAATTGTCCCGGGGTTGGGGTCAGCACAGCAGGCCCAGGGATTGAACCTCTGACCCCTATACCTGCTTGCAAGCACTTTAATCTGCTGAGTTCTTTGGCTGGCCCTTAAATATTTGTTGAAGCTGGGCATGGTGGCTCACGCCTATAATCCCAGCACTCAGGAGGCTGAGGCAGCAGGATTGGTGCGAGTTCGAGACCAGCCTGGGCTACAAAAGTGAGCTCAAGGCCAGCCTCAAGTGCATAGCGAGACCCTGTCTCAAAAAGACAAAAAAATATATATTTGTTGAATGTATTACATGTTGACTAACTCAGCTTTTACATAGAGAATAAACCTGCAATGTGGCAGCTCTATTTGAAAGTTGAGTGCTTTCATCGACATTGATGTCGTTTGTGCGAAGCCTGTGTCTCCTTGTGTGAGGCCAAGAAACTGAGCTGTGTGAAGATATCCAAGGGAGAGTATCACCATCTCTGGTCAGACCGAACTGTGCATGATCCTAGTCGTGAAGGTGAGTGCTGTGCCTTCCCAGGTGATGAGTATGAAGTCTTTAGTTGTATATTTGGTGTCCTTAGGTAACCCGTTGGAGCAGATTTTAGGGCCTCATGAATGACTTATCCGTTTGTCTATTAACTTTGGTGGAATCCACTGATGCATTCTGCAGGTGGACATTCTACGTCACTTGTTGGCATTCTCCTGTATAATGCCTCAGGCAAGCTACTGTGAGTCTATACTTGAACTGTAGACTACAGGAATATCACAATGGTTTATGGGCCCCATAAAAAAAACAACTTGAATGTCCAGAGGAGCGTTACAAATATCTCTATCCCAGATCAGGCAAAATCCTCTTGGAATCCTGATTGTCAAATGGGCAGCTGTGGTCTTCCACATGTAATTTCACGAAGCACCTGATGCTATGAACATTATGATACACATACGTTGTATCATTACATGGAAAAAGATTAAAAAGTTGGATATCCCTTTACAGTTATTAAGAAAACAATCAACAGTATTCTTATTTCTCTATAATCAAGGAAGGTTTTATTTTGCTTTTCATTCTGAAGTATACAGTGATTATTTTTGGAATAAGTATCACCTATAGAAAGGAACACTGCTGTAACTTATGTGTATATTTATTCCTCTGAACCAACATTTATTGGACACTTACAGAGTCTTCTAAGCTATGCATGGACACAACAACGAATAAACCCAGTTTTCTCCCTTACACACAACATGAGCTACACAGAAAACCAAGCCTCCTGCATTGATTCTCTCCTGAGACTCCCTGTGTCATTCTGGAAGCCTGTTGTGAGATTTATTATTGTACTCTGTAACTTTAGATTCCTGTGTGTGTTGCTTTCATGATTTTTACTAGACCTGGAAGGCAGAGACTGCTTCCTGCTTTCCTATGTGATTTCCAATATAGTTCTCAGTATGTATACTACATCACTCACAAATATCTTAAAAATGAGTGAATAATCTGATGGTTTGACACTAAAACTATGTAAGAAGTTTGAGTAGTAATTCAGAATCTCTGAGGTCTGTTTCTTCATACTGTAATAATATATATATATATATATATATATATGAGATATACATAACACACACACACACACATATATATATATATATATATATATATATATATATATATATTACACTTTATTTCCTGAGGTTATAATATGATCACTTGAATTAACTCTTAAGAGCTGTAAGGCAGTGTGACAGTATACACAATCCCACATTAAAACTGAGTATGTATTTTCATTTAACTTTGTGTTTGCTCTTAACTATGGTTTGTAAAGTTGTCTGAGGTAGTCTGTGGGTCTCGCTGTTAGTAGAGAACTCCCCCTACATCATACGCCACCCCAAATTTCCTCCTTTACAACACATACTCACTAAAGCAAGAATGTTTGAAATGTGAAATCCACTGAAACACATTAAGTCTAGTTGATTCTTTAAAACTTTTAACCTCTGTCTTGCCCATAAAATTTGAATTATTAGGGCATATGGTTCCACTTGGGGTATGATAAATACTCAGCATTTTAGGAAGGAAAGTATAAGGTATATTTCTGCCTTGTCTTGAGAAAGCAATAAACGGCCTATGGAGTCATTTCCATCTTTGATTTCAGTGGTTAACACATCCTAGAGGAACAACTTTCTTTAAGTTATGATGCTGGTTTCTATTTGTAATTCTTCCCTGGAGATTGAGGGCAGAATGTGAACAGAAAATTCAGTTTTTATTTGAGGTGACTGTTTTCCTTTTGGCGGCCCTGCTTGTGTTTTTCCCAGTCTTTGCCTGTCTGCAGTTAGCTCATATCTGGATTTTTTTTTTTTTTTTTTTTTTTTTTTTTTTTTTTTTTTTTTTTTTTTTTTTTTTTTTTTTTTTTTTTTACCTAGGAGCACACAGGAGGTTCTTCAGTACTTAGCACAGAGCTAAAGGTTTGGAGACCAGGAGACCTCAGCAGTCCCTGTGCCAGGGATGCATGTGGGTCTCACCAGGGTGTGTAGTCCCTGGACCCATGAAACTGAAGGCCAGGAAGGGATCCTTGAGTGTGGCTGACCTCTATATGATCCCTGGCCAGGCACAGTAAGCGTAAGAATTTTGTGAAATAAGTTTGAGTGAAGTCTGCTAAAGTTCTTTCCTTTATCTTTTCTCTTTTGGATTTTGCTTTATCACAATACTGACTTTCGATTCAGTTTTATTTTTATTCTTTGCTAAAAAATATAGTTTGTATTAATAGTGTGAACTAGTGTGTTATTATATCTTGGAGATCGTGGAGATCAGAGAAGTATACATTTAAACTGACTGGGAAGTGGTTTTGGCATGAAAAGAAATGGTGAGAATAACTTTTAGATCATGTTTAAACCTGTGTGACAGTGATTACTTTGCTATAGGAAAAAAGTGTGAAATTCTTTTTTTTCCCTTTTTTGGGGGGAGGGGCGGTTTGGTACAGGGTCTCACTATGCAGCTCAGACTTGTAGTGATCCTCCTGTCTCAGCCTCCCCAGTGCTAGGATTATAGGTGTGTACCACTATGCCCTGCCTCAGTGGCCTCCTCAGCATGCCTGGGGGTGGGTCCAGCAGAGCATATGGTGCCCAGGTATGAACCCCAGTCCCTGTCCTTGCCTAAGCAGGTACTTAATCCAATGAGATATCTCACCAGGCCTATGCAATTATTTTCTAAAAATTGTAATTTCATTGACTAAACATCGGCTGTACACAATATATGACATTAAAGGAGGGACAATAAATAGACATTGTCTCCATAGTGAGATTGCTTATGAATAGATTTTAACAAAACAAGTCACTATGCCATCAAAATTCATGTTTTAAATTATGAACATATGTCAGTCATTCAAAACGATTTTTAAAAGCGTGATTGAACTGAAGAAATGGTTCAGAGAAGAGAATTCTAACACACAGGAGGTTGGGATTCAATCACCAACACCCACACATACACACACGTGTGTGTGCACACACACACACACACACACACACGCGCATCAATCACTATAGGAGTAAATGTCATAGAAATAGAGTACACATGTGTAGGGTATTACACTATTGAGACCAAGGAGGAAATCAATAGACAATTCCTAAATATATACACGTACTAACATTACAGCTTCTTCTTCTTTCTTCTGACTCTATCTGGAGTAGCAGTTCTCTGGGGCGCCTATTATTACCCGAGGCTTAGGGTATTTATGCAACTCATGAAATGACATAGAAAAAGGTGTTCATGTAAGTATGTTTCTTGGAGGAATTTAAAGTTCATATTAGACATTAAAATTATGTATGTAGATGCTGAGCTTTGAATTGCCTTCACTTTTAGCAAAAGAAAACATTGTTTAGAAACCAGGTCCTAAAAATTGGGTTAAAAGGCATAAGTTATAGCTTAGTTCTCTTCTTTGCAGTTTTGTATTCTCAGAGAAATTACTTTCTGACTGTCTTTATGTATAACATGAGTCCCCAATCTCATTCAGTCACTCTTCAGAGTCACAAGACATAGGCCTTGTGGTTGCCATAATAAACTATACAAGATGGTAGGTATCCAGGCTAATATAATTGTTTGTGAATGTGGTTCTGTCCATCCATGATACTTTGACAGCACAGATTTTATTTCATTAGTAATTAATATATTCATATCCTGTCAGTGTTGTCAACTTAGTTCTGTAAAGAACAGTTCCTCAGCTGTGGTGTTTTCCAAGGCCTCAGCCACTGAAAGAAGCTGTGTGAGGCTTTTGGTTCATGGCTGCTGCCAGGTCTACCACGCAGAAGGCTGTGCGGGGTCAGGACTTGGGACCCTCCAGAGGGTGTCTCTGCCCTGGGATAGAGTCTGTAGAGTGTCAGTAGAAAAACTAATTTTACTTTCTTTCTATTAAGCTAAAGGTACCTTGAATGTCAAACTGAAGATGAAGTAGAATGAGAACGTGATTTGAAATAAGACTAATAATTAAATTCCAAGCTTTGTCACTGTGAAATCTTAAACTAGTCATAATCTCTTTAAAACTTAGATTTATCCACTTAAAAAGTATTTACCAATTGAAAATGATTTCCTAAGATTATTTTAAGTGTGAAGCAATTATATAGGTTGGATTTAGCTTGTCAGCACTAAAGTGACATGCCAACTTAAATATTATTAATTATTAGAGAATAGTCACTGGACAAGAACCCCAAAGAGGAAAGTAATTTGGTCAGTTACTTGGGCTTCCAAGTGACGGGATTTTACTACCATTTTGTTTATTCTAACATGTATCCCTATGTAAGTATTAGTTTGAAGACATAAATAATGGGGTGCACCATTAATTGAGAAAATATTTCTCAGTAAAAATTTAGAAAAAAAAAAACTTTGTAAGAAAAGGAGAGTTATGTGGTTCAAAGTTAGAAATTGCAACTTAATTTTACAAAACAATGGAAGTGGCGAGGAGGTGGCATTGCCAACCGGGGCTTCCAGGAGAAAGTTTTACTCTGAATGTGCAAAAGTGGGAAGCTGACGCTGGGGATGTAGAAGCAGAGCCTTGCAAGGGAACAAAGGCTGTCGGGGAGAGGGAATCCCACTGACAGACAGTTTCTGAGGAGTTTTTACTGCAGTTTGTTGCATCTCATTGGAGCTAACCTGTTTGATAGTTTAATGCATAATCTATTTGTGTTTGTTGTTTCCTGTCCCCTTCCTAATTCTCTTTGTTAATTATTGGCACACGTTAAGGTGTAAGTCCAGTAAGACATCAAAACACGAGTGTGGAGTTTCCTTTAGACCCTCCAAGACATTGCACAGGTGGTTCTAGGCTCTTTCGCTTTGTTGTAAATGGTAACAGCTTCCTGTTAACATAGTACAGCACTCCCAACTTTCTGTCCCCCTTTAAAGTAAATAAAAGCAAAGGACATAATAACAGCATTGATAGAATAGTGAAAGTGACAGAGAATTGCTGCAGAGGTCATGGCTAAACGTCAGCCACAGTGGTGCCTGTCCGGATTCAAGTCCCACCTGGGCAGTTTAGGATCTTGTGTCAAAACAGAAAGAAAAGAAGGAAGGAAGGAAGGAAGGAAGGAAGGAAGGAAGGAAGGAAGAAAGAAAGAAAGAAAGAAAGAAAGAAAGAAAGAAAGAAAGAAAGAAAGAAAGAAAGACAGAAAGAAATAAAGAAAGAAAAGAAAACACAACGTGGCAAGTAACTCAGTTGTAGGTGTACCTGGGTTCAATTCAGAGCAAGGGATGGCAGGACAGACAGAGACAGAGACAGAGACAGAGGATTAAAGGAGAAAGAAAAAAAAGAAGTCTTTAGACATCTAGTAAAGTTTTTAAAACAGAAAATGTTCCTGTAATTGTAGGGCTTTTTAATCTTTAAGGATCTTAAACTTTAGAATATCTCTTTAATGAGATTTATATCCATATAATATTTTAATAGAACTCATGTGGACTTGGGTAAATTGCTAAACCCAATGAGCTGGCTTGGATGACTGGTCTCCTCATATGCATTTGATATATAATAAATACAGATGTGCAAATGCTTCCCCTAAAGTAATACAGCAGTGTGGGAGTGAAAGTTAAAATGCTTATTTTCTGATGCAAATTCTTCTTTTTACCAAGTATGGCTAACGGCCAAAGAAGCAAACCAAAAACAATGAAAACCAGTCATTTGTCTAGATGCATTCAAAGGCTTAAATTTTATTTGTTTTAAATGCACAGTCATTAAATATGACTTTTGTTGTACCATTCTATTCCTCTGCACAAATGCATAGTGATGTAATAGCCTCACAGAAATTAAGAGAGCGGTCTCCTTACTGTAAACACATTCCCTCACGATACCCTTTAAAATCAACTGTCCTCTCCTCTTCGATCCCTCACAGGGACTGATCTGTTGCTTCTTTTTTTAAATTTTATTTTTATTTTTTCTTTTGGCTTTGCCTGTGTAGAAGTTGACGAATGGACTCAGTGTGAAACCTTTTGAGTCTGGCTTCTTCCTGATTTCAAATATTTCGTGTAGATCATTATAGCCATGTAGAAGATATATCATTAGTTTTCACTTATATCTGAACTGCGCAGTCTCCAGAAACTTCTCTGCTCTTATGGTCCTCATGAGGTCAAATGTGCTGCTGCAGTTCTGCTGAAGGCCTGGACTTATCGTGTCTAGAAGGCATGCTTCCTCTGAATGACACAAGGCCAGCTGACACTTGCGTCCTTGTCATCATTGTTAGTTAATCTAATTTTGGCTGAGTTTATGCCACATTATTATTGATACGCTATTAGCTATTTGAGCTCTCTCTTTAATCGTCGAACATTCGTAAAAGAAATTGGTGCAAATACCTAGATTAGACTATTTTTCATTATATTGTGACTTACCTTGCTATGTTAGGATACTACATTAAATACAAGAATATGATATTAGGACATTATGTTGTTCTTTGGGAAGTATTTTATAACATGAGGCTAATATTGTAGAAAATCTTCAGGCAAATAAACATATTTACAAAAGCTAAAAACATTAGTTTCTGTGCCATCAAAGGAAATATTATATGTAAATCTGCATGTTAAATATGTGACTAAGAACAAAAATGATGAGGAATGATTGAGTGAAAATGTACTTCTGTTTGGAAACTTAATGGAGCTGAACTTTTTAATTTAATTTTATTTTATTTATTTATTTATTTATTTTTTTGTCTTTTTGAGACAGGGTTTCGCTATACAGTTCAGGCTGGCCTTGAGCTCACTTTTGTGGCTCAGGCTGGTCTTGAGCCATCCTCCTGCCTCAGCCTCCCGAGTGCTGGGATTACAGGTGTGCACTGGAGCTGAATTTCTTTAGCCTCGCTAATGTAGCCTAAGCCAGGAAATAGAGAGGCAAGAAAGTCAGGGTCAGGTAACTTGATAACAGCCTTCCTTCTTGGGAACATTTAATCCCAGGTCCAAATGGCAAGAACTGAGGAATTGGTCTTCAGATAAAAGTGAGAATGTTGCCCTCAGAACAAGACAGGATGGACAGACAAAGAAATGGTGGAACCTGAAAGAACCAGATTCACAAATGAATACAACAGTCAAAGGTTTATCTTCATAGTCTGAAGAGGTAAAATGGTTTTAACATAGCAGATGAGTTATCGTCAAAGATTACCACATAATCACATTGATGTAAATAATTTCTCCCCCACGCTCCACTGCTTGCCTTTCTACTTATTAAACACTAAGTTCAGTGAAGAGTGTTGGTGTCATTGTTTTTAAAAGGACAACGCATTTTTGCTGGCTCAGTCGAATCACACCTACAAAGAAAGAGAAACCTGCGCCCTGGTCATCTGTTGACAATTGAAACTGTAAGCGGTGCTCAGGAAAAGAGACAGTGCTGCCAGCTGTTATCCGCCCAGTGCGAGGCTCCTAGCGTCCCTGTAATGGCCCGGCCCTTCTAGTACGGCGTGCGTTTTCCTCCATGCTCTGGCGCGGCATATTTTTCTCCGTTCTAGTCTCCCTTATTCTTGTCCTGCTATTGTAACGCTGAATTTTTCCTGTGAATTTCACCCTCCTTGAACTTAGATATGTGTAGAACTGAAATCTTCACAGACTGACTTAATAATGAATGTAGGGAATCTTCAGCTTCTTAACAGAATCCACTGAGCGGTCTTTCACAACTGAAAATGCAGAGCAGTGCACGGAGCAAAGGAAAGAGAGCACAGAATGGAAAGGAGAGATGTGGAAAGTGGTACACAACAGCCCGTCCAAGTAGGATATTTCAATTCTCGCACAATCCCGTTAAATGGCTCTGCAATGTTATTTAGCTTTCTTACCTAAAAAGTGGAATCAAAAAATGAATTAAAAGATTCTTATGTTTTTAATAACCGGCAATATTTTACTTTAGCATTTGATTTGCTCAATTCAGTACCTTTCTGCATAATCCAGATCTGTGCTTGACACAGATCTGGTGGTGCTGGGGCTGGAAGACTTTTGTAATGTGTATATAACTAAGCGTACTAATAGAAATCAGCACGTTTTCCATTTAAAAATATTAATGCTGTTTTATTTTGAAAATAATTAAGTACTTCTCTAACATCTTGCAACTTCTCTCTCTCTCTCTCTCTAATATTTTTTCCATTTTTGGAGGGAGAAGGGTCTACAGGATATTTAGCATTGAACTACTAGATCAGACTCAGTGATCCGCCTATTCATAGCCTCCCAAGACCTGGGATTACAGGCATGCGCCATCACGCCCAGTCTCATCGCAGTCTCAGCGTGCTCTGGGAGTGGAGCTGGCATGGCTGGCCCGGGATCGAGCCCCTGGCTCCTGTGCCTGCTTGCAGGTGCATTAATCTGCTGAGCTATTTGGCTGGTTCTTCTACATATGTATGCAATCTTTTTATGCTTAGATGTAATAGTGGCTGCATTTGTTTAGTCTTGTTTTTTTAAAGTGAAAGCCAACCCATATGAATGCATAACCTGTATGCAGTGATGTATAGTTGAAGTTTATAATTTTTTGAGATGTAGTGTAATTGAGCTAGTTTTTTTTTTCTCAAGAAAAGTGCTATAGTTTGTATTGGTTGATAATATTAAAATTTATATTATGCTTTTCTTTTTTCTCAAATCCTGTGGTACCTTATTTTTTAAAAATATTTTTAAAATGTATTGGGTGAACAAAGAGAAATCTTTGAATAATAAAACAAAAATGTCCGGGTGTGGTGGCACATGCCTGTAATCCCGGCACTTGAGAGGCTGAGGCAGGAGGATCGGTGTGAGTTCGAGACCAGCCTGGGCTACAAAAGTGAGCTCAAAGCCAGCCTGAACTGCATAGTGGAACCTGTCTCAAAGAAACAACAGAATAAATAAATAAATAAATAAATAAATAAATAAATAATCAAACAAAACAAAGTGACTTACATGAATTCGTAACATTAAGCGAAACAGTATTCTGGGTGCCTACCAGTTTCTGTCCTATTACTGGAAGATTTAAGTCAGCCCAACACATTTTCAAAATGAAACGTCAACAGAATAAAGCATGTGGTCACCATGAAATTGCTGTCCACACCACCATACTGTGAACTACACGTACTGAACCTTCCCCACCTTTACGCAATTGTCATTTTTGGATCCAGACTCGTTCAAGCTCCCGTGCTATAGTTCAAGTTTCCCTAGTCTCTTCTAAGAAGTGAGAGTTTTGAGGCCTCTACTTGTCTTTCTTGACCTTGGAATTTTTACTGAAGGCTGAAACGTTCACAATATGTGCCACAAGTATTTACCGAAATTTTGAACATTTCTTATCAATCTGAATGTTCTTTTGTCAATTGTATGTTTGCAGCTATCAGTGTTTTAGTAACCTTCCCTGGCATTAGTAAAGGTCCTTATGAAGATGTTAACACAAGATATTGTTGTTAAAAAATTTTTGTAATATAATTATGTCCTTTAATAGATAGAGGTGTTTATTTTGGTTTTATTTTTCTTCACTCTGTAATGCAGTCAGAGTGAGTTTTCTTGTGATATTTTCCTTTACTTTTATTTATTATTATTATCATTATTATTATTTTAATGTATTTGGTTGGTACAGGGTATCACTATACAGCTCAGACTCATAGTGACCCTCCTCATTTCAGTCTCCCCAGGGCTGGGATGACAGGCTGTGCCACCACTCCTGAGCTCAGTGGCTGGCTCAGTGCACCTAGGGCTGGGGGGACCGGAATGACATGTGGCGTCGGAATCAAACCCTGGTCCCTGCACTTGCCTAAGTAGACACTTACTCCACTGAGCTATCTCACTGGCCCGACTGTACTTTTAAATATAAAATGTCTTCTTATCTAGACTTCAGATAAATAGACATATATTTTAGTCCATTTGTTTTATAGTTGATTATTTTAGGGCATTTAGTCATTTATTTTCATTGTGGTGTTTTCCACCATTTCCCTGTTTAAGAAATTCATCCTTAGACAAACACAGAAATATCCTTATATATTTCATTATTTAAAAGATTATATGTGTGTATGTTAATATGGAACAAAAGTATTAACTGAGGTTTATACTGCATCTCCTTA
>PVJA010057006.1:0-10608 GCA_004027025.1 Myocastor coypus
CCTCCACTTTTCGGAGACCTGTCCCAGTGTACCCTGGGTGTAGGATCAGAGCATCGGGCTGGACCTGGCTGCAAAAGTCATGTTAAATCAACCTGGCTGTCCAGAGGCCACAGCAGGCCTGCAGGGGCTTTGCCTGCATAAGTGCTTGTGTGGGCACATAGGTACCCGTCGTGCGAATGCACACATCCCTAGGGTCTGGGCATGCGCCCCCTGGGCATGGCTGCTGGCTGTGTCTCCTGGGCAGGCTACGCACATGTGTGTGTCCTTAAGCGTGCATTGTGGCAGTGTTTGCCTTATAGCTGATGCACTGCCTGGGGGCCTGGTGCATGTCCCCTGTGAATGGATATCATATCCATTCAAAATGACACAGCTGAAGGCTTCTAGAGGCTCTGGGAAGAAGATTCAATCCTGTTAGAGGCCTGAGACACCTGGCAACCCTGGCCTGGTTTTGCTGTGTGATCCTGAAGATTCTGCCCGTCTCACCTCCAAGTCCCTCTATTTGATGTGCTTTAAACTAGGACAGTTAAATGGAGCCCAAACTGGGCTGACCAGAGGTCTACATGGTGGCCACAGGATCCTGGTCCCTCAGATCATGTGCTGTCCAGAACAGGCTTTCCTCTGCCCAACCCATCTCCTTAAGTATCAGAGCTGGGAAGCTGCAGCCTGGATCAGGACCTCTCTGCTGCCTTTTGCCCTCCGCCTCCCTTTTGCTCACAAACCAGCATGACATCTGTGAACTTATGGAGGGAAACTGAGGCCCAGAGAAGAGCAGTGGGGTTTCTGATCCCATGGCAAGTTAGCAGCAGAGACGGGCTTGTACCAGAGGCCTCCTGACCTGCGGTCTCTGTTCTACCTACTCCTTTCCACCATCTCTAGGGCTCTGGCGAACTTTCTCACAGGCACCGGATGGACCTAAGAGTCCACCTTTAGTTTCTCCCGACGCTCCAGGAAGAAAGGTCACCCCTCAGGCCCAGCCTGCTCACAGAGAGGCTGGGAAATCTGAACCCCAGGACTCTGCTCTGCAGGTCAGTGACTGTGGCCAGTGCCAGCACCCTCTTAGGTGTTGGTCACAGACAGAGTAGAAAGGACAGTTCGCCATGCTGCAGGATGTGTCCCGACTTGTGATCGAGCCATGAACACATACCTCAAGCTTTAGGGAGCCCACCGCCTCCCTCCTTTCCTTGTTCCCTCCGCAACCAATCCACTGAGTTTCTACAGGGATGTGGCCCTTCTCAGAATGTGTGTGGCTCCAGGTCATGGAGTTGCACATGCTCTCGCAGTTGCTAAGAAGCTAGGCAGGATCTGCACTAGCTGAGCGGCTCTGAAGCTGGCCTTGATATCCCGGAACAAAAGTGTCTTCAGAGAGAGACATTGAGTTGCCTGAGTCCCATAGTGGAGCCCGAAGGTGAAGCCTCTTGCCCCCAACTCTCACCGGCCACAAGCTACCCTCGAGCGCAGCCCCCGCTGGCCGAGGCTCCTGCTGTCTTTGTTGCCCTCCTCTGGCCACTTTCAAGAGCTGCACTGATTCCCACAGCTAGGCTTCCCCGACTGGACTGCCATCCTCACCTAAGCTGGATTTGGTCTCAGCAGCTGAGGCCTGAGTTTCCTAACTATTTCACAAGGCAAGAGTTTGAGGGGACCATTTGCTCTTTACTGGAGAGGGCTGGGTTTTGCTGAAGGACCTTCCTCTTTCTTAGATGTCTGTCTGCTCTCTGGTCCTGTAGACATTGTGGAGACGGTGGGGGTGGGGGAGGGGGAAGGCATCAGAGAAGAGCCAGGGTCAGCAAAGCCACATAGGGAATGGGTGGGCACAGAGACACAGCTGAATAGAGGAACAGAGAGAGAGAGAGAGAGAGAGAGAGAGAGAGAGAGAGAGAGAGTTTCAGAGGCAGAGGCTGAGATGCCAAAACCTGGAAAAAGTTCCAAACTGGGTCTCTATTCATCATATTCTTCCAGGAAGTCCAAGGCAAGTGTAGGGAGCAAGCGGTCCTGAGGCTGTAGAAAGCTCAGCCTTCAGCTCAGACTGGGATGGTCTCGGCTGTCTCCGGAAGGTGACTTGCTTTCTGTCACTGCAGCTAGGCAGGCAGGCAGTGGGCTGTGTCTGAGACCTAATAGGCCCATACTGGAGCATGATGGGACATGTTTCTGCCTGGGGAACTCTGGGTATAAGAGGAGAAGGGTGGTCTGCTTACAGCACCCAGGAGGGGTCCCCAAAGGGATATGTGGGTGCTGCTTGAAGAGATGGGCCTACGCAGGCTTCCTGGAGGAAGTGACCCAGTGGTAGAACTAACTATGGGCCAAGGTCTGGGATGACAGGCTGGGAAAAAGCCCTCAGCTTTTTCTCTGGCCACTCTGGACCTCTTTTCACTTTAGTCCTCATTTGTCCCCTCTGCCTCCACAGAAGAGCTCTTGAAGTCACCTGTTGTGAGATCACCAGGTGGATCCCGGAGCACGCCAGTCAGTGATAAGGACACACTCACACTATTGCTGGGAGAAAAATCCAGGTTTCCACAGCATCTTCACGCTGTGCCAGGGGATGCAACTGGGACAGAGCGAGCAGAGGGAGAGGGAGGAGCTGGGGACGAGTCAGTGCAAACTCCTTTTATTTCCCAACAGAAGCCTAATCAACCTGGATTTAAAAGGAAGGGCTGGGTACTGATTGCTTTAAGTATCTGAAAAATCACTGTGGGCCTCGAGCCTCCATGCCATAGATCCCCTGTGACTAGGGCACACACCATATTATGGTTCAACGGGAGTTGTCCCCCAAAAGACTCGTGTAGTATGAAGTGCTTGGATCATGATGTCACCAACCTCATGAATGGATTGACCCATTGATGAGTTCATAGCTCAATGAGCTATTAGGAAGTGGGACCCACTCAGAGGGAACAGATCTCTGGGAGCATGGTTCTGAGGGTCTATCCCGTCCCTAGTCCCTTCCTCGCCTCTCCTCCTTTCTGGTGGCCATAAGGTGAGCACTTCTCTGCCACCATGCCCTTCTGCCATGATGTTTCTGCCATTGAGCTAGGTGGCCATGGGGTACAGCCTCTGATGCAGTGAGCCAAAATTAATCCTTCCTACTTAAAGTTGCATGCACTGTATGTTTTGTTCCAGCACTGCACAGGTGACTAATGCATTCAGCAAGGGCAAAGTCTATAAGGAGATGAGCGGCCCAGCTTGGTCTAGCTTTGGTTCCCAAAGCACCCACCCATGATCCACCTTCTTTTTGTGCCTCTGCTTCCCACCTGGCAGACATCACTCTCAGGCAGGTTGTCTGTTTTCATAGTGGCAAAGTGGCCACCAGCAGGCTGGTACCCTCCATTTAGCTACATCTCCCAGGCACAAGGGCGTCTCCTTCCTCCAGAATTCCAGCAAAAGTCCATGTCCAACTTGTATTGGCTGAGATTGGATCATGGGCCCAAGCCAGAGCCAATCATTGCAGCCAAAGGAATGGAGAGTTTTGATTGGAGGAGACGTTGTGCGCAGCTGGTCCAGGCTGTCCTGTGAGAAGCAGAATGAATAGGAGGATAAAGTTCCATGGGGAGATGTGCTCAGGCTGGAGCATTTGCATTTGTGTTTGTCCAGAGGTTAGTACTTTGCACTATGATAGATCTTACATACCATAATACTCACCTAATTTTATTTTATTTTTTTTATTATGTTTGATGATTCTGGGAAGGAAATCCAAGGTTTTATACATGCTGCTGAGCTACCCTAGCATTTACTTAAAACAAAGCCTGGGGCTGGGGAGATAGCTCAGTAGAATAAGTATCTGCCTAGCAAGCACAAGGTCCTGGGTTCAATCCCTGGTGTCACCAAAAAATAAAAATAAATCATAATCATGCACTTTTTATTTTTTTCTTCAGATTAGAAATCAAACTCAGGACCCTGCACTTGCTGGGCAGGTGCTTGTGTCACTGAGCTATATCCCTGGCCCTCATGTGCTGTTTAGTATCCATGAAATTGTGCAACCACCACCACTATCTAATTCCAGAAAAGTTTCGCCATCCCATGAAGAAACTCTTCACCCCATCACTTGCCTTTCTCCCAGCCCACTGGGCCTATATAGGACATTTCATACAAGTGATGCAATGTCCATCTTTTCATGGCCGTCAAGGTCTGCCCAGCCCCTCCACAGTTAAATTTTTGAGAAAGGTGGATCTGTTGTTCAAAGGGTCCAGCTGTCTGTGACGTACCTATGAGATGTCTGGGAGAGAGAAACAGAGATCTGAGTCTCCAGGCAGCTGGAGTCAGAGACATTTACATAGACTCCCTGAGCTAGGCTGTGTGTGTTTTGTTCACTTCTGCATTTTTAGCAGGTAGAAGAGCTCTTGGCACGTAATAGGGACTTGGTACATAAACGTTTGTTGAATGACTAAATGAATATGTGGGGCTGAGTCTCAGGAGGAGAGTGCAGATCTGGAGGTAGAAATCTGGGGCATGCAGTGTGTCTGTGACAGTTTATGCAAGGTTCTGCCGGGGCACAGAACAGAAGCCAGGCATGTGGGGATGGGTGCACATGGAGCGGAAGGAGCACCCAAAACAGCGGAAGTAAGGTTTTTAGTTTTCATGTGCCCTATAATGCATTAATTTCCTTAAAGAATTGATAAGGGCCAGGTGCAGTGGCACACACCTGGAATCCCAGCTGCTGAGAGGCTGAGGCAGGAGGCTTGCAAGGTCAAGGGCAGCCTGAGCAACTTATTAAGATCCTGGTTTCAAAACTTAAAGAACAAGGGGTGGGTATGTAGCTCTGTGAGCCGTAGTGCTCTTACCCAGCACGTCTGAGGCCCTAGGTTTGATGTCCCGCACCATGATGGTGAGGGGAAGAACCTCAGAGGAACATTCTCCAAGCAATTACCTAGATGTTTTTTGCTTTGAGGGAGGCCCAATACTGAGCCAAGTGTATGGCCTTGCTAGGTGTTTGTGGAATGATTAACACCTTTGAAGTAGGTGCCATGACCTGTTTTATGGAGAAAATCAGGGCTCAAGGACTAACCAGTCTGTAGCTTGAAGCCACACAGCTGCAGAGGCAGCTGGAGCTGAATCTGGGTCCTTTGGGCCTGTACCCTCGTCCATGAGCAGCCATTGGAGAAGAGAGCCCCAGGAGAAATGGAAAGACTGGGAAAGATTATTTCTGGAAAGGGAGAGACTTTGGAAGATGCCAGTGTCTTTGACCTCAGACTCCCTGAGTGGCCTTCCTGTGGAGGTGACCGTGAGGCCTGATCAAAGCATTGCTCTGGAGGGGCAGGCTTGGTGCCCTGGTCATTCTATTACTACCAGAACTGAGATCATTGATCTGATTACCCTTTCCCTTTGAGCCCCAGACACTGCCCAGAAGTGCTGCCCCAGTCCCAGTGCACAACCTTGGGGCAGGGACTCCTGGCTCCTGAGAGACGCACTGGGGTGGGATCTGCTCCCTGCTTGACCTCTGACTTTAGGGAGGGGCACTCCAACAGGTTTCAGTTTTCCCATCTATGATATGAGGGTTTGGTGTTAGGTAGAAAGGGAAATAGGGCTGGGGTGAGGGGATTGCAGTGCCGTGAGGGAGGCAGAAGCTTCTCTTGCAGGGGGCTGTGAATATGGAACAGCTCTCCTCTCTCCTTTGAGCTTGGAGCAAAAGGCCCTCTTGGGGGAAGGAACCTGAGGAAAGTCAGGGTATGAAATTGCCCTCTCCTGGAAGGGCAGGCTCAGGACACAGAACTGGATCCTTTGTGGTCCCCACCCATTGCAGTCTGAGACCTGCAGGGGGCAGCAGTGACCATGCTTAGACGGCTGTGTGTGGTGGGGCCGGTTCTGAAGCCAGGCTGAGAGCAGTGGAAGGGGATGGATTTCTGGAGGAGAAAAGAGACATTGGTGGGCTGTCCTCCTGGGCAGGGGGACAGCCTGAAACAGGAGGCAGTGACTGGGATTAAGAGGTCTAGAGAATTCTGTCACCAGGCTAGGTTTTGGAACATAGCAAGGGGCAGTCAATGGCTTTGAGTTCTGCTTGGTCAGGTGAGCTTGGGGTAGAGAAAACAATTGAAGAAAATGGACTCATGGCCAGGGAGATAGCTCAGCGGTCTAAAGCGCCTGCTTAGGCAAGCTTAGGCAACCGCAGGGGCCACCATTTGATCTGCAGCATGTTGGGCCAGCCCTACTCCCACAGCAGGCTGAGCTGGCCATAAAATAAATAAATTTTTTTTAAAAAAGAAAGAAAAGATGGACTCAAGTTTTCCTTGAAGGCATACAGTGGCACACTTCCATGGGACACTCTCTCTCTCTCTCTCTCACACACACACACACACACACACACACACACACACACACATACACACACACACATTTAATCACTGTGAAGAGTCTTTTCTGAAGGAAGAGCCCTACTTTTAGAAAGAAGCCTTACCCAGGATTCTTTCTGTTATCAGCAACATAAACTCAGTCCCAACTGGTTTACATAAAGGAAGAGACAAAGTATTGGCCAAGTAACTGAAGAACCCATAAGTAGATTTTTCAAGTATGCCTGAGACCTGGCTGGAACCAGGTGCTCAAACAACACAATCAACAATTGTTATGGTAGGGGCCTGTTCCTCTCTTCTGTGGGTGAGGCCTTCATCAAGGCAGGACTCATTCTGTAGCTCCCTGTCTTTCTTTCTTTCTTTTTTTAAAATGTATTTGGTACAGGGTCTCATTGCACAGCTCAGACTCTTCATGATCCTCCTGTTTCCAGTCTTCCCAGTGCTGGGATCACAGGCCTGCACCACCACACCCAGACTCAGCCACTGTGTCAGTGTGCCCTGGGGGCAGGGCCCTGCACAGTGTGTGGGACCAGGGATCAAACCTTGGTCCCTGCACTTGCAAAAGCAGACTCTTAGTCCACTGAGCTATCTCTCTGGTCCTTCCCTGTCTTTTTGTGAAGACTAACTATAGTTTGGGCCTAGCAGCCACCCCTCCTAACCACCAAGGAGATAGGATATTTCTTTCCAGCAATTCCCAGAAAAATCCTGCCTTCATTACAATCTTCCCCTGGTCACGTCCCATCCCTGTGCTGTTCCCAGGGGATAGAATATTGATTGGCATGCCTTGCTCATGTCCCCACCCTTGTGGAGGAGGCAATTGACCTTGCTGGCCCCCTAGACTATAAACTGGGGGACACTATAAGTGCTGAGAGTGGAAGGCTGAAAGTTGTCCTCCAAAGTCAAGGGGTGTCCAGCCTGAACTGCTCCCATGGGCATAGGCCAGAGCACAAGAGGCTACAAGGGTCATTTCCCCTCTTTTCCTTCCTTGTCCCCTCCCTGAGGTGCCCAGTATGGCTGTGGTAGTCCTGGCCAATGTCTCTACAGCCCTGACTGGCAGACCAGTCTCCACCCCAAGGCTTTTCACACCCTGACTGACTCAAACAACAGGTGCTGTCATCATTCCCAGTTTACAGATGAGGCGAGTGGGCAGAGGGATGGCTCTGGGAAGGAGGCCTGGGGGTCCGAGAGGCATCGGCCTAGAAGCCAGCCTGCGGCCCTGCAAACCCTGCTCTTGGGAGAGGAGCTGGAGGAGACATGTGTTAGCTTTTGCTCTGGGAGTTCATACGCTCATGTGGACAGGTGGCAGAACTTCAGGCAGAGGTCAGTGAGGGAGGCAGAGAGGCAGAGGGTGGCTCAGAGATGTGCCTGGGGAGGGCAAGGGGAAACCCATGCCATCTCCGGTGGGTGCCAGGAAGGGCGGAAGCTCACAAAGCCCGCTGTCAGAATGGCTGGCCTAGCCGTTGCCCGGAGCCATAGCCTCCTGTGTCCCCCACTCGTGCAGGTGGGTGTTTGTCTATGAGAAGGGCTACCAGACCTCAAGCGGCCTCATCAGCAGTGTGTCCGTGAAGCTCAAAGGCCTGGCCGTGACGCAGCTCCAGAACTTTGGCTCCCAGGTCTGGGATGTGGCTGACTACGTCTTCCCTGCACAGGTCAGCCAACCCCGGTACTCTTCCTCCCTCCTCCACGGGCTCCTTGTTCTCTTGCACCTCAGTTTCCCTGTGAGCCTGGGACTAACTTCTCACAGTGGCATAGGGTGTGGGGGCCTCTGGGCTAGATGGGCTCCGGGGGCCAGGGAGGGGTCTTAGGGCTGTCCTTCTAATGCTTCCACACTCTCCCTGCCCCTCACTTCCAGGGGGACAGCTCCTTTGTGGTCATGACCAATTTCATTGTGACCCCCAAGCAGGCTCAAGACTACTGTGCGGAGGTTGGTATCTGCCCTGCCCAGACCCATAAGGGACAATAACATGGAACCGGTGTCCCTTGGGCCCTGGAAGTGGTGCCAAGCAGGGCTACCTGCAGGCTCCATGGTGGAATGCCAGACATAGATTCACATGAAGTGACTGTCCTAGTGTCCTCCAGTGACAGTGCCAGTCTTCCTCCCCATGTGTCCCAAGCTGAGCCTTCTCCTCCCACAGTCTCCCTGCCTCTGCCTAGCAATAAAGGTGATGGACAACTGGGTGTGAATCCAGAGGGGTGGAGACTGGGGGAAGGAAGGTGTGAGCAGGGGTCCCCAAAGAGTCTGAGACTCTACCCCATGCCTTCCCTAGGACCTGAGGGGTGGGAAGGGCTCTTTTCAGGATAGCACCCAAGGGGCCAGGGGCCAGGGACCAGGGGCCAACACCTTTCTTTTCCCTCAGCACCCAGAGGGGGGTACGTGCAAGAGCAACAGCAGCTGCATTCCAGGGAAGGCGGAAAGGAAGGCCCAAGGTAAGGCCGGCTCCCTGCTCCTCAGGCTCCAGGCTCTGTGCCCCTCAGGCCCTCCTGGGCCTGCACTGCTGCTCCACACCTGTGCCACCAGCCCCTCCCTGCAGTCTGCGCAGCTCTCTCCCCCCTGCCCCTGGCTTGGGTCCCCTGCCGCAGCCCCTCCAATACGCCTATCTGCAGGTTCCTTCTCCTTGGTATCCCTTCATTAGGGGTCCTGGGGAAAGGAACTGGGGTCCTCTCTTAGCACCCCCAGCCTGGCTGGCACCCAGGGGTTCCTTCCTCACCCCAGGCATTCGCACGGGCAAGTGTGTGGCCTTCAATGACACCGTGCAGACATGCGAGATCTTTGGCTGGTGCCCCGTGGAGGTGGATGACAAAATTCCCAGGTAACTAATGCCCATCCTTCCAGGGAGTTGGGAGCAGGGTCCCTAGCCCAGACACAAGGGGGCTGAGTTTGGAAAGAATCCATTTTTGCTTCTTCTGACTCCACCCTCACCCCATTCGTGTGACCCAGGCCAAAGGGTCCCCTGGCTTTTGGTCAGGGGGGCTCTAATTCCACCATTGGGTGCCACCCCCACCAACATAAGACTGCAGGAGGACCCTGTGGGCTCTTTCTTCCTGCCCATGCCAAACTCTGTGGAGCACACAAGGGGACCCATGGGGGGCAGTGAGTGAGTGTGGTCTTCTCCAGCCCTGCCCTGCTACAAGAGGCCGAGAACTTCACTCTCTTCATCAAGAACAGCATCAGCTTTCCACGCTTCAAGGTCAACAGGTTTGTGGGAAATGTGGGCAGAAACTTAGCTGGCTCTAGAGGCTGCTCCTGCTTCTCCCAGCACCCTCCCTGCCTCCCTCCCTGCCTGCCTGCCTCCTGCCAGCCTGCCTGCCTCCCTACCTCCCTCCCTCTCTCCCTCCCTCCCTCCCTGCCTGCCTGCCTGCCTCCCTGCCAGCCTGCCTTCCAGCTTCTGTCTTCATGTTAGAAGCAGAAGCCCAAGCTGGGCCCCTGAGGTGGGCTGCTGAGGGGGCATTCTGGAGGCCATGAGGTTATGGATGTGAGGGGCACAGTGGGCACTCTCCCAGCTGGCACAAGTGGTACCAGTGCTCTCTGCCTCAACAGGCGCAACCTGGTAGAGGAGGTGAATGCCTCGTACATGAAGACCTGCCTATATCACAAGACCTTACACCCTCTGTGTCCCGTCTTCAGACTCGGCTATGTGGTGCAACAGTCCGGCCAGGACTTCCGGAAACTGGCTGAGAAGGTACAGAGAGGTTCCAGGCCATGAGGATGCAATGAAGTCCTTTTAGGCCCAGTTTAGCCTTCCTAGTGAAGAGCCACTATATGCCCAGGGCTTTCTCTTCATACTTGGGGTCCCTGAGGGTCAGGCCTGTGTCCCCAAGCAGGGGCTGGCCTAGACCTAGCAAGAGGAGGTGCCCAGAATGAACGAACATGAGCAACATTGTCAACTGGATGGTTGATGATGTGCTGCTGCTTTTTGTTGTATTTTTATTGTATGAAACCCAGGATCTGTTGCATGATAGGCAAGTGCTCTGCCTCTAAACTACACCACAAGGGGCCAGGCAGGATGGCTCAGTGGTCTAAAGAGCCTGCTTAAGAAAGCTTAGGTGGCTGCAGGGACCACGGTTCGATCCCCAGCACCACATGCTGCGCCAGCCCTGCCCTTAGGGCAGGTTGAGCTGGCCATAAAAATAAATAAATAAATGAACAAACAAAAGTTCTGAAATAAGCTGGGCGTGGTGGCGCATGCCTGTAATCCCAGCACTTGGAAGGCTGAGGCAGGAGGATTGTTGCGAGTCTGAGACCAGCCTGGGCTACAAAAGTGAGCTCAACGCCAACCTGAACTTCATAGCAAGACCCTGTCTCAAAAAGACAAAAAAAAAAAAAAAAAAAAAAAAG
>PVJA010057007.1:0-10608 GCA_004027025.1 Myocastor coypus
AAAAAAAAAAAAAAAAAAAAAAAAAAAAAAAAAAAAAAAAAGACTGGCCTTCACCACTTAAGAGTATGCTAAGCATCAATTTTAAGGATTTAACGGTAATCATTACTATTCCATAATGATTCTCAAATAGAAGAGGAAAAGATATTTCCTCTGCCAGAAAATATTTGGCAGTGTCTAAAAACATTCTTGGTTGTCCTTGTTAGGCCAGATGCTTCTGGTCTCTAGTGGGCAGAGGCCAACGATGATGCATCTAAGATCCTGTAAGGGGTCATCCCCACTTCCCACCTGTAATTGTCCAAATTTTCAATAGTGCCAAAGTTGACAAACCCTGGAATAACATAAAAACTAGGGAAAAAAACAATCAACAAGAGATCATCTACTGGCCAGGAAGAAAAAAATTACACAATTCATGTTACTGTTAGACCCTATCAAAGAAAAATACTTGAGAAAAGACTGTAAGTAAACAAGTCACCTAATACGGTGTCATCACCATTTCCATTTCTATACATAAACTCAGACGTAAGAGGTTACCCAGCAAAATGTGATTCAACACAAATACATAAAAATGCTGCATCTAAGGACATGCTTTAACACCCAGCAGGAAGCCAACCTAACATTTTTCAGCGCCGAATATATCTCCCCTTGCACTTTTAAAAGTATTAAGGAAAAGCTTTATCTGCTTTTCAAATAATAAAGTTGTGTCTCAAAAGCCTCTTTAAATTGTCCACATACCTGAAGTTAATTTGCTTTATAGCTGACTGCAGAGATCACGTTATTTCTACAACTGGTAAAATCATTTTCATTTTTTTAATTATCTACCATCTTAGTAAGTACTAATCATTCCCCAAACAGATTTCTAATTTGGTCTTTTGCCGAGCCCTTTTTCCCTTAACAATTCTCATGCCCTAAATTCCATAAACTCGTTCATAAAATGAACACATAATCTCTTATAAAAATGTACTGCTTTTCTTGTATTCTCTTTCAATTTCTAACAGATGAAGCCGTGAATGTGGGTTATCCGCTATCAAGCAAAAGACAAGCCAGTACACAAACTGGGGTAAATACCATCTCTGAAATTCTCTACTCAAATTCGATCAGGTTCTAGGACAGCCTTTTTTAGGAATTTAACAGACTGGGGAAGGCATCTGCAAGCGGAGGAGTAGAGCTAAAGGCTCTGTGCTGCACCGTTCCGCTATTCTCAGTAACGTTATGACTAGCCAAACCAGTTTGCTACCTCTTGGGAACACAGTCCCAAACTTAACCCCCAAAACTGCCTAAAGACTGAATGCCACGATTATTTCTAGGTGGGACGCAACCCTTCCAGCTCCTACTCGGAAGAGTCCAGGGTGGGCAGGCTCGACCTTGGGCTGCCCCGGGCGGACTGCAAGCCCCGACCCCGCGACTCCCCAGCGTGCCCTCACACAGGGAGTTGTATTCATCGCCTCCACAGCAAACTTCAGGCCCTACAAGCGCCGAGGTCAGCAGTGACTTCGGTATAGGCCGTGAAGGTGCCAAGGACACTGGAACGCCTTTTGTTCCTAATAGGACAAGGGTGAACCCTGTCCTAAACCCTGTGAAGAAACCCAGGCCGCCGTCCCCTGAGGCCGCGCTGATCTAACTACCCTCCCAGTCACCTTGCACTCAGCAGCGAACTCTCAAGACCTCCGCCGCCGCCACCGTCCTACTTCCGGTCCTGGCTCCACCCCCTACGCCTGCCGCTCATCGCAATGCATTGTGGGTCACCTTCCAGTCGTTCCACGCTTACCGGACAGGAAGCGTCTCAGAGACTGCCTACGACCGGATACCTCTAGGTGAGACAGAAAGCGTAGAGGAGGAGGAAGTGGAGGGTAAGTGCTTCCGGGTCCCGCGGCGAAGAGTACGCCATCTTTCCTTCGCCTAATTTGACACACTTTTTCCGGTTGGACGTATTGCTCTGTACGCATGCGCACACTGGCTTTTCCCCTAGTTCAAGCTCCGCTTGGATTCAGTGTCCGGTTTACTGGGGATGTTGTACTGTGTAGGGAAAGTGAAAGAGTGTGAAACAAAGCAGACCGGGGCGTTGTGCGTCGTGAGCCTCCATTCCCCCCCCACCGGCGTTCGTGTCGCGCACCCTGCTGGGAGTTGTAGTCCTGGGCCCGGGGGTGCCTGGGAGGCGGGAGAGGGCTTGGGGTTTCTCGGCGCCGATTCCGCGGGAAGGGCCCGGGGGCCTTCCACTTGAGGCGGGGCAGCTGCAGGTCTTACCGGAGGGCGTTGCACGTGGAGCCCGCGCGGCAGCTGTTCTCAGCCGGCGCTGGAGCGGGGCGAGGGCGACGGGGCCGATTCCGGAGCGGGTGAGTGCAGCCGCGGGGGAGGAGGGGAGCGCGGGCCCGCGCGGCGGCCTCGTTCCGGGGCCTTTCCCCCGGCGGCCCCCCCGCTGCCGCCTCTGTGTTTTGTTTCCGCTGGTCCCCGACGCTGCGACTCCCATTTCCGTTCGTGGAGACTTTGAGGGAGCCGGGTGGGGAGGGGCAGGAGAGGCTGTGTCGGGGGCAGGGGGCCGCGGCCCTCCTCGTCGTCTTCCGTTGTCTTCCGCCGTCCTTGCCCCCTCCCTCTCGGGCTCGACCGCCGGGCGCTGCTTTCTCCGCGGTCGAGCTCATCCCGACCCCCCGGGATTCCAGAGGTCGCCGAGCCATCCTCCGGGACGGGCTCGGCGCTTCCCCCACTCCAGATGCCTGTGTCCTGTAGAGTGCGCCCACAGTTGCTTCAAACCCACTTTAACATAATGCCTTGTATTAAACGAGGAAGTAAGCCGAGGAGCCACAGTGGGCTAACGCAGTTGTCAACTTTCTATTTTGGTGCTACAGTGTGTGTATTTGGATGCAAGGGTGTCAGTTTGATTGGTAGGAAAGACCGCTCGATTTTGCATTCCAAGATGATGGATAATGGGGTTTATTTATTTTTTGTTAGGCAGTGGAGGCTGGCCTTCAACTTACTTTGTGCTAAAAATGAGTTCAGGGCCAGCCTGAATTACATAGCAAAACCCTGTCCCAAAAAGACAAAGTAAACAGTATATGTCACTAGGCGATCATAGTTGTGAAGTAACTGGTAGTGAACTGCATGTGCAGCTGAAGCCAATCATTAGAGAATGTAGTTTGAGAACTAAACACTGATTTTGGTTTTCGGTATTTATAAAACCTCAAACCTACTGAAAATTCGGAAAAAGAAAATCATACAGTGAACACCTGGGTGTCATTAGTGTGGGTCACCTTTTATCATTTTCACACATGCATACACAAATGCTTTTTCTTAATGTGTCAACTTTTAATTTTTTCAAAATTAAAATTTTTTTCATTTCCTGAGATACTTGAAAGTCCCTATTAAGCTTGGGAGAATGTGTAGTTAATGAAGCAGATACTTCCAGACTGCCCATACTTGGAAAAGTCCTAAGCTCTAGGATAACAGAAGTGTCAAATCAGGTAAAATTGTTGCATGTGAGGGGAAGATGTTCATCTCCATTTTCTTAAGTAATGACATGAAATTCTGAGGAATTGGTTACAGAAAAAGAGCTAAGATAGTCTCCATTATGGATATTAAGGAATTTTGAGTTTCCCAAATATTTATATTGCTCCTTTAGGCTTTGTTAGAAATGAGAAAAAGCAAGAAAAATCAATTTAAAGAGTGGTACGAATTTTTCTACAAGTGAATGAGGGTCATGTTTCCCTGTAAATTTCTTATAATAACTAATGCTTGTACCAAAGGAAACATGGAATCCTCCTACTGGTAAGCCAGTAAGGCCACTTCTGTCTCCAGTCTATGTACTATATTTCTCTATTTTTCCAAACGTTTAGAAAATCTTTTTTTTTTTTTTTCCTTTTTTTTTTTTTTGTCTTTTTGAGACAGGGTCTCGCTATGCAGTTCAGGCTGGCCTTGAGCTCACTTTTGTAGCTCAGGCTGGTGTCGAACTCACACTAATCCCCCTGTCTCAGCCTCCCAAGTGCTGGGATATTGCAGGCCTGAGCCACCATGCCTAGCTGAAAATCTTATTTTCTAACCCTTGAAAGAATTAGTAATAATAGTGGGAGTGGACCTCCATGTAAGTTTCTCAAGATGAAGCTGATAATTTTAAGTGTTACTCAGTTATAAGCCATGTGTCTCACTTTTGCTAAATTGAACATTCTTTTAAGATGACTTAGCTAGAAAGAGTGGAGCCAGATATTCAGCAGCTAAGCCTGCCCAGGAGTGAAGACCAGCTTGGGAGATATAGTTAAAACCTGTTCCCCAAACAAACAAAAACAATACTGATTTTGTACAGACATTCTTTTCATATTTCTGACAGCACTAACATGTATTTGTATGTGCTTTCATAAAACCTTGGGCTGGCCTCTCAGCTCCCAACTGCCACCATTGAACTTGCCCTGAATGTATTATCAAGTAATTTGAGAAGCTCTCTGGCATACTTACTCAGCAATGAGATTGCTGGGTCATAAGCATAAACATGCAAGGTTTTTCTCTGGATTATCTACTTATCCCTAAACTGAGATAAAGAGTGATATTTTCCCATTGCCCCGGCTACTTCCTATTACTCTCTCCAGCACTGGTCAAGAGCGCTTGTGGATGTACAACGTGTAAAGTTCTTGTTTGTTGTAAATCGCATTTTTAAGTGACTTGAATTTCGGTATTTCCTTGTATCCTCAGTCATTTGAGTTTCTCTTTGAATTTCCTGTGCTTACACTTTCTCTGCTTTTCTAATTTGTCACAGCTTTTTTTAAAAATTCATCTTCCTAAAGATTCTTGTCTACTCTTGTTTTTTTAGTCCCATGTCACTTCTAGGCATTAGGGATAATCTTTTTCGATATAGTTTGTGTATTAAATATAAACCTTAATCTTTCTGTAATTAAGTTCACTTTGTTTGGGAAATTTTAAAAAATCATTTTGTATCCTTGTACTATAAAAGAAAAATGCCCTGTTCTGTTTTATTAGTATTATAGTCTTGCCCGTAACCCTTTAAGGCATCTGGAATCTATCTGTATAGTGTGAAAGAGTCCTAATAAAATTCATTTCTTCAAAACAAAATAATGGAGTACTGTAAAATACATTTTAAAGTACTTTGCATAAATCTGAACAAATATCTGTTTTTGTTACATTTGAAGTTTATGTTCCACCATAGGTCCTTGCTGATCACCACATGTTTTGCTTTAAGTGAATCCCACCATTTTCACATAGCACCAATTAAGAGGTAGACTTGATTGGGAAAGGAAGACCTGTTTTTGTCTTTTGAGATAGTTTCACTGTGCAGTTCAGGCTAGCCTTGAAGAGTTACAGGTCACACCCAGCAAGGGGAAGACTTTTTATGCTAATGTGGAAAAAGAAAAGATTCATCTTTTTCATACTCCCAAAGATGTAGGTGCTGGAGCATATTTATGTGCTGGACAGGTGTGATACCTGTGTTCTCCAGTGTTAAGCTCTGCCTTCTCCTTTTTCCAACTTTAATGATGTTGGAGGAAGTCAGGTCATTTTTCTACCGGAGTAGATTGAGGTGCTAGCTGTTTACAGACCTAAGTTGTAAGAAAACCTGCTATCTAGTAGTTGGAGATGTGGAACCTGAGGAGAGGTACAGCCTTTTCTAAACTGGAAGACTGTCTTAGTTTTCCACAGGCATTATAACAGATTATTACGAATTCAATAACGTACCATTATGTCTTACTATTCCAGAAGTTGTAAGTCTGAAGTAGGTCTCAAGTAGGCTTGAATCAGGTATTGGCAGGCTACATTTCTCCTAGATGGTCCAGAACCCCACTGGCTACTTTTCCCCATCCTCAAGTAGTAGCTGAACAGTTGAGTCCTTTCTCACATTTGAGTCACTCCAGCTTTCTTTTTCATTTCTTTCTCTTAATTTTAAGGACCCTGGGATTCCACTGGATCATCAGGATAATCTAGTGTAACTTCTTATTTGTGTGTGTCTTTGGTTTCATGTCTTTTGAGTTAGGGTCTCACTATTATATAGTTAAGGCTGACCTTGAACTCAGTCATCCTCCTGCCTCAGTTGCTACGTAGTTCACAGGCATGAACCATCACACCCAGGTAATCTCTATTGTAAAGTCAAGCTGATCAGTCCTTTAACTTCCCTCTATTACTTTAATCCCCTTTGCCATGTAATGTAACAGATTGACTGGTTCTGGATTGTTACTCTACTACAGTCCTCAGTCTCTTGAGAATGGAAGACCTAGTAAAGCTCCACCAACTGTAAGACAGTTAAGGGAAATTCTCAATCTAGACAAACCCATCTCATCACTTATAGGCAATTTTTAGACCTTGCACTTAAATAGGGATCCAGCAGAGGAAGAAATGATAAATATAAGAATTACTTATTATATTTTTTCCACAACCAAATATTTATACTTTTATTTATATTTTTGCACAGTTAACACATGACATAAGGTTATCAAGCAACTAATAGCTGACCTCAACCAGACAGGATGTTTATCTCTGGACTGAGGTAGCTTGTTTGCTTTAGGCACTGAGTCCTAGTCCCACCTACAATTACGGCAGTATATTAAAGGGTAAATGCTGTGGAAAAAACAATGAAGAGACAGAACAATCAGATGATGAAGGTCAAGGTAAATTTAGTTTCATTGAGAAGCTGAGATTCATGCAGAAGCACCTTCCTTGGGTAGGAAGATGCAAAGAAGCTAATGTGGGAGAGGGAGTCAGTAATAGTGGGATACAGATGGAAAAGTCAGGCAGTGCCTTACTGACCATTGGGAAGTCTGAATTTTATTGTGATTGGAATCTGTCAGGAAAGTCCTGTGATCTAAGTACTTTTGAAAAGAATCACACCGGGCCCGGCAGGATGGCTCAGTGGTCTAAAGCACCTGCTTAGGAAAGCTTAGGTGGCTGCAGGGACTGCGGTTGGATCCCTGGCACCACATGCTGTGCAAGCCCTGCCCTCAGGGCAGGCTGAGCCGGCCATAAAAATAAATAAATAAACAAACAAAAGTTCTGAAACAAAAATAAATAAATAAATAAATTTTTTTTAAAAAGCAAAAGAATCACACTGACAGTACAGACTGGGGGGCAAGGCAGACCCTGAAGTTTGTTAAGAAACTACTAGTCTAGGAAAAAGATGACTTTTATACTGATACATACAACACAGAGCCTATCTATACAAATCATATTTACCCCCACTTATGTATTTAGGGAGATACATCTATTCATTTTCTGCTTTTGTTTTTCTTTGTAGTACTAAGAATTGGACCCAATTTTGACACTGTGCTATATTCTTAATCTTTCCTTTTTTTTTTTTTTTTTTTGTGGGACCAGGGTTCGAACTCACGACCTTGCACTTGCCCAGCAGGCGCTTGTGCCTCGGAGCTATCTCCCCAGCCCCAATCTTTCCTTTTTTAAGACAGGATCTCACTAAGTTTCCTGAGCTAGGTGTGAACTTTGCAGTTCTTCAGCCTCACCTTCCTAAAGTATTAGGCAAACATGTATCACTGCTGCCCTACTCTTTTTGAGGAAATGAGAATTAAACCCAGGTACTTCACACTTAGCTAAATGCCTAGCTATGATACATCTAAATTGACAATATAGAGTGATGAGCCTTATGGTCTTCCTAACCTCTGGATAGTGTTCATATGAGAGGAGCTCAATCTAAGGCTTTTTCTGCATAAAACTTTTGAAGGTACTGCCTGCACTGAGTAATGGTTACTGTTACGGAATATGGGAATAAGTATTTCATCTTTTAAACAACACAGATGTGCTCCACAGCAAATGTGAGGGCACCAGTTTATGGGAATATATCTATTTCAGATGTGGGAATAAACTTCAGAATCTCTAGCCTGAAGATGTTGTGTATTAAGATAATATGAATCCAAAGATGTATGTTCACCTGCAGTAAGGTATTTAGTAACAGAGCCTGGAACTTGCAGTTTTAACACCTCACAGTGTATTAAAATAGAATATCAATATGTTTTGCCATTTTAAAAATTGCATTGCTTTTGTCTTGGTCTTTTAAAGCAATAATTTATATGAGATAATTAGCATAAATATTTTGTTTAAAATACAACCAGATCTGGAAAAACATCTTTTAAAAAACTTAGTGTGTAATTGGAACAGTAGGGTGCATATTTATTTTACTATTCTGGAATACTGTACTTACATTTATAATTCATTTTGGGGGGATTGTATTTTAGGGAAGGGTCTACAGGGTATTCAGGATCTCACTACTATATTGGACTTGTAGTGATCTGCCTGTTACAGCCACCCAAGAGCTGGGATTATTTGTGTATGTCACCACGCCCAGTCTCAATTGCCTTGTCAGCATGCCCCAGGGGCGGGGCTGGCGTGCAGGCCTGGGAATCTTAACTCCTGCCCCTGCACCTGCTTGCAGGCTCTTTAATCTGATGAGCTATGTGGCCAGCCCTTGCATTTAAAATTTATAATAAATGCTAGATGTGATTAGCTTAATTTATATCACTTATTAGTATACTTCATAGTAAATACTACTGGTAAGGTAGAATTTTCAGCTCATCAGTTCGTCTCCATGTTAACCCTCAGGTTTGAATCTGAGTTGCCTTAATGTAGTTAGCACAACCTTCACTTGATTTTTGAAGTACCTTCTTCAATTACCTTTTTGATTAAGATTGACTACTGCTAATAAACACCAGTTTAAACAAAAATAGCTTATCAACATCATTGTGGATTCTATATGTGATGACTATTTTCCTTCTGCTTTTGAGGTGTTTGCCAGGCATATGTAGGTGGCTCAGCAGCACAGCAGCTGCCTGGCAAGCACAAGGTCCTGATTTAGATTGCCGGGACACCCCTGACCCAAAAAAGTGAATTTTGTCTATGTATCTTGTGCATCGTTTTAGTTTGTATAGATAATTTAAAAACTGAAATTTTAACTCTTTCAGGACTGAGCCCTTGAAATACTTCAATCATGACTAAAAGAGAAGCAGAAGAGTTGATAGAAATTGAAATTGATGGGACTGAGAAACCAGAGTGCACAGAAGAAAGGTTGGTATTAAGGTAAAAGAGTCTGTGGAGCAGTAGAGGGCCTCTGTAGAGAGGACAAGATACTAATAAGATTAATCCTAGTACTGAATTAAGGGTATGGCTAAAATTTAAACTTTATGTCTAATAGAACTCAGGATGCCTCATTATGTTGTTTTCCAGCAGAAAACAACACTGGTTCTTGTGATTTGCATTTAGGCATATATATGTATAACAAACTACCTCAAAACTTATTGGGCTAGTTTTGTTCTCTTTGTTTTTGCAGTGCTGGGCATCAAACTCAGAGCTTCAAGCTTGCTAGACAAGTGCTCTACCTTTGATCTACACCTTCCCCCACCCCCACTCCAACATTTGATGCTGAGCATTGATCTTACAGGACCAGGAACCTTGAGATAGGTTAGCTGGGTGGTTCTGACTCTTATAGGTATTGTAGGAATTTGGAGTTAGGTTATCAGTCTGGACTGCAGTCATCCAAAAACTTGATTGGAACTAAAGTGTCTAGTTCTAAACTCATTGCCTCTTGCAAGGATGCCTCAGTGCCTTACTGGGTTGGCCTCTCTAGAGCTGCTCATGGCATATCTTCCTCTAAAGCAAATGAACTGAGAGAGGTTACCAAAATGGAAGCCACAATGTCTTTTTAGGTGAATAATCAAAATCTAGAGTCATGTAATACACTTGCCTTAGTTTTTTTTAACCAACCCTGATATAATGCAGGAGGCAACTAGAAAAGGGTATGAATATTAGGAAGTGAAAACCATTGGAAGCTTTCTTGGAGAGATATGTGCATTTTAATACACATATCTTCAATTGCTCTGTAAAACCTAAAGTATTTACTTTTTTTAACCCTTTGCGTACATCTAGGTAGAAAAGTCTGTAGTTACCATGGTGATCTTACTAAGGAATCTATAGTTGCTTTTCAGCTATAACAAAGTGTTTCTTTCTAGGAACTCCTGGGGCCTGTGCTTTGAGACTAGCCCTTTTTTTTGAAGAGAAGCTGGTAATCATAACAAAATTTTAAGAGACTTTTAATATTAAGTATATTGAAATAGGATTTTCTAAAATTTGTCGTAAACAGCAGCAGAATCTTTTAGAAATCATAGTTATAACAAAAGAAAATGGTAGCCTCCTGTGATATGCCTGAAGATATTGGCAGAAATGCTGACCCAGTCCAAAAAACCCAGTGCTTTTTCTTTTTTTTTTGTCTTTTTGAGACAGGGTCTCGCTATGCAGTTGAGGCTGGCCTTGAGCTCACTTTTGTAGTCCAGGCTGGTCTCGAACTTGCACCAGTCCTCCTGCCTCAGCCTCCCGAGTGCTGGGATTACAGGCGTCAGCCACCACGCCCGGCTTGTTTTTTCATCTTAACAAAAATAGTGTGCATTTATTTTAAAATGTTTGTATTTTTGGTAATGAGTGATCAGTTTTACAAATTTCCAATGTTTTAGGAAAAATTTGAGCTATAAACATTCGTTAAGTATCACAGCTATATCTGATTATTGTTAGAATTTGTGTGAATGAAGCTTGGCAATTTTTTCAGTACATACAGTTTTTGACAATTGCAAATGAAGTTTAAGTTACTCATGTTGTGAAACTTAATGGAATTTCATATTCATCTACTCA
>PVJA010057008.1:0-10608 GCA_004027025.1 Myocastor coypus
GGGTCAAATCCCCTCAGGATTAAGTTTGGGACCATAGACAGTACTTTGTAGAACTGTTGTTAGTGTCAGCCTTCGGGACGAGTCATGGCCATTGCTTGGCCATTTTGCTTTCTGTGAAAGCCTGAGAGAATGTTTTTCTCTGGGTGACTCTCCTTAGATGCACTATAGTTCATTCATCCCTTTCCTCTGAGGTCCCATATCTTCCAGGGTCAAATCTCCTCAGGATTAAGTTTGGGACCATAGACAGTACTTTGTAGAACTGTTGTTAGTGTCAGCCTTCGAGACGAGTCACAGCCACTGCTTGGCCAGTTTGCTCTCTGTGAAAGCCTGAGAGAATGTTTCTCTCTCAGTGACTCTCCTTAGATGCACTATACTTCATTTATTCCTTTCCTCTGAGGTCCCATAATCTCCTTGACCAGGAAATTTGGGACACCTCTGAGTTATAGGATATTACAGCACAAGTTCTCTTATATCCTGGGTCCTTATTGACCTTGAAGGGCTAGGGCCAAAATATTGGCTATCCTTATAGCCCTTCTTTTTCTCCAGCTTTTGGTCTGTTAACTTACATTCTTAATCCTCCAGCAGAAAAGCTTTGTGATACTATTACTCTATAACATAGGTACTGGGCTTATCATCACTGGCTTTCTGAGTATAAAATATCTTTGACTTAGCTTGTAAATGATATTTTCTGACCATCATTGATATTCTAATAACTTTCCATACAATGTGATATAAGCAGTTCCACAATTTTGAACCAGATATTTGGAAATTCATGGAAATACAAAATTGTAGCCTGTCAAGACTATGGTATTTGGCCCAGTCTCTTATTTTCAAGTACTACTCTTGAGAGAGAGGATGACAGTAACTGAGTTTACACCAGGAACAGTACATATCAAAAAGACAAGAGTGACATGTATTCCAAACATAGTTTTAACATTACATTGTGCTATAATCAATATTCTGAACCTTTTGAAGGTTCTTGAGACCAATATCTGATTCATCCTGTGTACATAAGTGTATGGTTTTGCTACTGATATGTTTTCTCCTTTATCTGCTTCCAGTAAAATTAGCTGCTTAATTGTCAAGTCTTGAATTTTAAAATCTGTGAGCAGGGTTGCTGGTGGATCACAAGATAGAGTCCCAGAGAAAAAGTGCAGTTTAAAGACTGACCTTTGGCAGAATTGCTTTTTGCTTAAGAAAGCTTTGTCTCTTTCTCTTAACACTTTCGACTGGTTAGTCCCATACAAATTATGGAATGTAACACAGCTTTTCAAAGTCTACTGCATTAAATGGTAATGTCTTCACTGAAATGTCTAGAATAACAGTTTGATCACCTGGGTCCCACTGCCTAGTCAAACCAATACAACCCAACCATTACACAAAGTAAATATTATGATGCTGTGTTAAGAGATGAACAGAGCAAGGCTAGTGATATTAATATGGATACTATCAGTTTATTAAGTGATAACTGTATTACTATAAAAAGTGTTTTTATTTTCCAAAGCTCAGGATTGTTACCCTTATACTCTTTTTCAAATTAATGGGTTTTCAATTAAGCAGAAATATGTTCTTCCAGGGCCAAACTCACCTTGAAAGAAAAATTTAGTGACTGTGGCTATATGTTTTATAGTTTCCATTTAGCTACTGATAAACATGTATTAAGAATGATGATCTACTAATGAGGCATTTGCCTCTCATGAGAGATAGCTCTCTTCTCTCCAAAAGCCAGGAGTCATCTGTTCCTTCACAATCTGTGGGGCTAGTTCCCTTCTTTCCATTCCTGGTGCCAACACCTGAATTTAAAACTACTACTTCTTTCGAGGAATATATACAATGGAATTTCAAAGCTTCAGTATTCCCTTTATATTCCAAGTCCTGCCCTGACTCTGCACCACCAGCCTCCCATGTGCCCTATCTTAAAGCTAAAGTCTTGGGGTTAGCATTAAAGATCATCTCCAGATGAGCTTTAACCACCCTTCCAGCAGGCAGGAAGCTGTTCTAACCCTGCTTTGTGAACAATATTCAACATTTGATCTTTGCCTTGTGCACCGTTGTGATGATCTTTCTCTCCAGGTAAATTTTTCTTGACTCTAGCTCTGTCTATACTTCCTCTTCTTTCTCAGCCAGGCTTTCATGAAGGAGCTATTCTCCTTCCCCAGATCTCTTAAGAAAGTAGTTATGGCTTTGCAGTGCTTTTAGGTGTTAGGCGATTTCTGTGTATGCACTCTTACATGCTCAAGAAGAGTGGAGTTTTCTCTGTGAAAAGCAGTCCTAAAGGCAAACTCGGTCCCTTATTAATAAATGAACGAACTGGAGACGAACATTGATTCGCGCATCTAAGGTGAAGCGACCCCTGATCTACCTGCCTTTCCAGCATTAGCCCAGAAGCCCCGCCCACTCCTAGGTAGCCCCTCCCCGAAGCAGGTACTGCGCATGCTCAGTACCCAGCGATGCCTCCGGGCGCCCCGCCCCGCGCCTCCCGGTGCTCGGGCTCGCGGGCGCGCGCGCGGTCCCGGGGAGCGTGCCCTGCGTGCGGGTTCCCGCCGAGCCCGCTGGGCGCCGGAACCGTGAATGCCCCGGCTGGGGCCTGACGAACGGGCACCGGGCGGAGGCGACCAGCGGCGGCGAAGCCCGAGGCTACGAGGAGCAAGGGCGGTGAGTCAGGCGCCTTCGCGCGTGCGCATCGCCGGGCCGTCCGGGCAGAGGCGCGCACCGGCCGGAGTCGCCGAGCTCGGCGTGACTGGCTGGGGTCGCGGGTCAGCGTCGGCCTCGGGGGGGTCGGGCGGCCGGGGCTCCTGGGACCCCTGCCCGTGTTCCCGTGGCTCGGCCCGAGCGGGTGGGCTTCCGGCGGGGAATCGGGGTGGAAGCCCGACTCGAGGCGGACGCCGGCCGCCCTCTGGGACCAGGGAGCGCGGGGGCGGGGGTAGGCGAGCCGGCCGTAGGACGAGCGGCCAGGGGCGCCCGGGGGACCGGGCGGGAGGCGGAGGTCAGGGTGCCGCCGGGAGCTGGGCGCTCTGCAGGTGGTGGCGGCCACGCCTTCGACCCACGCGGGGACCAGACAAACTTCCCGAGGAACTTTACTGGGCGCCGCTGGCGGGAGCGGGGCGAACCGGCACCTGCACCCTAGGCTGAGTCCCGCGCGCGGTAGAGCCCCGCTCCCTGAGCAGAGTGGTGGGGTCGGCCCTGACGACGGGAGCGTGCGCCCCAGTCCTGCACTCGGGCACCTTCGTACGTAGGATAGATGCAGGAGTTTGGAGTTTGGGTTGGAGGACCGTTTGCCCTTTCGGAAAGCTTCGCCTGTTTCATCTCAAAGTATTCTTCAGGGGTGCTGGGGATTCCTACTTAGCAAGCACCCTATTGTCCTGTGCGTACTTCGAGAAAACTAGCAGATTCTGTTACTAGTTTTGTTTTTTTTTTAAAGCCAAGGGAGATTATTGTGCTTGTTATTCCTTTTATTATTATCCCCCCCCCCCCATGACTGCTCCCTCGCCATGTCCTGTAGTACGAGAGTTCCCAAACTTGATTGCTCTGCGGAATCGCTGGGGAGTTTTAAAACTCAGCATGCCCATATTGCATCCCAGACCAATTAAAACAAGTGTGTTTTTAAGATTCCCCAGGTTGTTACAGTGTGCTGCATAGTTGGGAACCATTGGTTTAGTATAAGATAGGCTCAAGTGTTGCCAAGTAATGGCGTTTAGTTCATAATTGATGGTCTGAAACTCGAGTTCGTTTTCCTGAACAAGAATTCACAAAGGGTAGTTTGTTTCCCACCAGCGAGGGAGGGAAGCGCCTGTAGTGATTCAAACTTCAGCTGAACTGTGATGTGACTTTGGCAACCTGTAGTTTTGTTCTGAATGGTGTTTTGAGTTTCTGTTGAGAGACTTACTATGACTGCCCTTTTTGACCCCTTGCGGTGGCCAGAAGGTTCCTGCATTAAATCTTCATCCAGCTGCACTCTTACAACCCTCCCCTTTGTTTTCCTTTCCCCCTCCCCAGCTTTAGAGAGCTTCTCTGCCGGGCTTCAGGTGCTGAATTGCGAGGTTTATTGTGGTTTCCCATAGCAACTGGATTTCGGGAAGTGGGAGGGTCCTCTTACCTCTGAGTTTCAACTTTGTCCCTTTCAAAAAGTGCTTTGCTTCTGTGCAGGTAAAGGTGAGCTTATCCAGTTCCATGTTTTCTTTCTAAGATAACTACAAAAGTATTTAGTATGCCGTTTTCGTGATACAGGTATCTATGCTGAACATGCATTTATTAAAGTTCTATGACATATTTAAGCATTTTGAAAAGTGAAAAATTTTACAGCTATTCAAAAAAAAATCCCACCCTTTTGATAATTTGTGGAAGAAAAGAATGCTATTGATCAAGCTTTTTAAGTTTTGTTGTTCCTAGAAAGTGCTTTTCCCAGATTCTTTCCAAATGTTCAACCACTTGTAGTTTTATGCTTTACAATAACATAAGCAGTATCTTATTTGCCCACATATGCAAAGAGCAATTTAAAACACTATTCTTTAATACTCAGAAGAGGCACTTTATTCGTGTAATTTTTGTTTGCCCTGCAAGGAAATGTTAAAACTGTTCTGAATTTTTTTTTTTTGTTATATCTTTCAGACACTACTATCTAACTAAAATTCAATCACTCCCAAAATACTTTTAAGATTCCAGTAATTCTGAGCGTTTATTGGGAGTTGAACTGTTCTTCCTTTAGCAATCTTCTTTTGTGTACTAGCAAAACATTTAAGTGGGCAACCAAGCAAGTTGTGTAAGGTTACATACATGTAACATTTTCCTATTGGAGAATAAAGTGGAAACATCAGGAGTTTGTAGATCCAACAGTAATAGTGTACTGCTGTGATAGTAATGTCATACATGTTCTCCCTTGATTGCACTGTACACTTTAAAATTATCATTAAGGCTATGCACATCATTAAGGAAGCTGAGGCAGGAGGACTGCTAGGAAGTTTGAGGCCAGCCTGCGCTACAAAGTGAATTTAAGATCAATCCAAACTGCAGAGTGAGACCCTGCCTTAAAAAGACATACATATATATATATGCATACATACTTACCTACATAAAATTACTGTAAGCCCTATCAGTGTCGTGTTTCTCCATTTGTTCCAGTGACAAAGTCCTTGAATTTACATTAATGCACAGTTATTGATATGTCTCCTTTTTTAAATTGTTGTTGAAACTTTCTAGAGTTTTAAAACATTTTGAGTACCCACTTTTTAGATACTTTGGGAATTGACCAAACAAATATTCATGAAATAAAATCACACTGACATCATTCAGAAATCAGCTGTTAATTGAAGGCTAAACTTCTGTTTTTTCCTTTGGTTTTCGTGCATACACATACTTTGAAAAATAATTGGCATTTAAATTTACCATGCAGTTTTTGTTTGTTTGCTTTGTTTTGTTTTGAATACAAGGTCTTGCTACGTAGTCTGAGCTTGTAGTGATCCTCCTGTCTCAGCCTCCCTAGTGCTAGGACTACAGGTATGGGCTACCACAGTGGATTCTGGGTCAGCAAGTCATGCATTACTCAGGATTGAATTCCGACCTTGCGCTTGGCAGGCAGGCACTTTTGCTGCTGAACTATGGCCTCAGTCCTCTGTGTAGTTTTAAATATTGCCCTTTTAATTAATAGTATACTACAGATGTTACTTCTGTCCTTAAATCCTTCAAAAAATATTTATTAAGGAATATATCCAAGTTTATTCCACTAGTTCTCTGTGGTTTGATTTGCACCTTGCCAAGCATTCTGTTGTGCTAGGCAAGTATTGTACTGTGGAACTGCACCCCAGCCCATTTTATTTTGAGATGGGGTACTGCTAAGTTGTCCAGGCTGGGCTCAGCCTCCCAAAGTGCTGGAAATACAGGCATGGAGAATCATGCCAGGCTGTTTTTAATGTCTGGATGCAGTATAAGTGACCTTATTAATTACCAAATTCTTTCATCTCCTTTCATGGGGTAATATAGTTGTGGTGCAATGGCATAAGACAAATAAAGGATGGCCAACTGGGTCTGGCAGCGGATGCAGGCTCAGCCCAGTAACTTAATGGTCTTACAGGCAGAGCTGAGATAAATGCTCTTGCCTGAAAGTTGAGTTCCTCTGATTGCTTAGACTGGGTTTACAGCAGTAAAATTCCTGGAACTGAGGTGAGCTTTTTTATGACTTCCAGGCTAGTTACCACACTCCTGGTTCTGTGACACGTTTCCTTAGCCTTTGTATGACCAGTGTGTCAGGACTTCATTGTTTTTCTGTAAGAGTTGACCTTATTATTTTTTAACTAGCGAAATTGGTAATTTGGTTTTTGGTTTACATTTTTCTTTTGGGAATTGTCCCTTCTAGTACTTTGCCCATGTTACCTTTTAGCTGAATGTTGTATTATTTGGAAAATTCTCTTAAGTGAATTATAAAACAAATAATAAGGAAACGGGAAAACTCTACAAATATTGTTATGCTTTATACCTAGGTATCCCTTAAGAGCCTTATGTGCATACATGGGAAGTTTTTGGAAGGTGAGGTGGGGACTGGTCAAATGAGGGGTCACTAGAGCATGCCTGGAAGGGTCAGTCTCCTTTCCCAGGCCTTTGCTTGCATTCTCTGCCCCCAGACACTAAGGTGTGAGCCTGTCCTCCAGGCTCCTAGGCCAGGCTAGCCCATCTTGCCTTGGAGAAAATGATCATGGACTGAATTGTGAACCAAAGTAAACAAGTGTGGGATAGTTTGTCTTTTTAAGTTGCAGATGTCAGGTATTTTGTCCTAGCAATGAGTAGTAATGGAGAGCTTCACAAACAACTTTTACTAACCTTAGGACTTGTGCCTGTGGTCTGGGTGCACAGCCTTCCTCTCTGCTGCTGGTGTAGCACAGGCTCCCTTAGGTTAGCTGAGACGTTGCTACTTGACCATATACTCCCTATATTGATGATAATGTAACAAGATGATATATAAAACAGGTATTTCATCTTTTTAAAAGTCATTTCAAAAGGGTGTCCATGTGTTCTATAACTTTTTTTTTTTTTTTTTTTTTTTGCATTTAGCACAGGGAATACAGGGTCTGCAGGGCCTCACTGTATAGATTGGACTCACAGTGATTCTCCTTCTGTTTTCAGCCTCCCAAGTGCTGGGATTACAGGTGGGTGCCACCGTAACCAGTCTCCGTTGCCCTCTCAGCACACCCTGGGGTTGTGGCCGCCCTGCATGCTGCAGATTGCACCCCAAAGCAGGCACTTTAGTCCCCTGAGCTATCAGGCTGGCCCTCCATGTTTTCTAGAACTTTTTTTCTAAATTTAATTTTCACTTTAGTGGAATTTATGGATAAGGTATTTTTGACTGTATATGTTGAATGTACCATCAGATCATATTGCATTTTTTTTTTTTTCTTTAGTAAGAACAACCCTTTGTAGAGGGGTCTGCATTTCTAGGAATTAAGAATCGCTTTTCTTATATTTTCCTCAAATTGGCTTTTGCTAGTCTAAGGTGGTTGTTGATTTTATACATTTATTTTATAATTGGTTTGTATTCTGAGAACATTAGAATTTATTCTCTTCGATTTCCTAGTTAATCATTTGCATGTAGTGATAACTCATGGTTATTTTCAAATTACACCTTTATTTTGGTTTTAGAGCAGATTCCACTAGAGAAGTTGATGCTGAACCTTTGGCACATGTTTACAGTAGGCTGTTTATGTCAAAGCTCTAAACGGTTCACCATCACTGCCCTAGAGTTACTGTTCTGAATGTTATAACATGCTTTTGGAATGTCATCAAATTGTAATGGTGATATTATAAAATCATATTTTGTTGTTTACTTTAGTAGGAAGATAGCAGCACAATATTGGCTTTTTGATCTATCCTTTTTCTTCATCAAGACAAAATAAATCTATGCTTTTATTTCGCATTTATCTAGAAGTCTGTCTCTGTCTTTCTGTCTCTGTCTCTCTCTGTCTCTCTCTGTCTCTCTTTCTCTCTCTCTCTCTCTCTCTCTCTCTCTCTCTCTCTCTCTCTCTCTCTCTTTCTTTCTTTGAAATAGGAATTGGATACTAGTACCTGGAGTTAATCTTGATATTTTTTAACAAATCCATTGTTTGGAGTCTCACATTGGATCAAGCTTTATGTTATGGGTCATTATTTAGAAAAACGTGAGATTCATGAAAAAATTGAAACAACGTGGTTAATGCTTAATTGTATTCTTGTGGGTAAGGTGAGGTGGCAGCCAGTGACCAGGGCTTTTCTGAGAGTACTCCAGTGAATAAATCCAACAGTCATTTATCATTTGTACCTATTCCTGACTGTGATATAATTGAACATCCCCTGTACTATTTTATACTTGCTGTCTTTGATTTTTAAAGTCACCACACACTCTTGCCTCTCCTCCTATATCACTGACCTGCTGGTTTCCTCTTTTTTTTAATGCTAGTTTTCTCTCCCCCACCCCTAAGGTCTTCATTTGGAATGAGCCAAGGTTCAGTTCTTGCCAGTGTCATGTCACAAATAATCACAAGATTTAGTAAAATGCTGGATGGCTGATAAAACACCCAGTTGTCCATCACCAGGTCAGATAGCTGTGAGGATTTTTTTTGACTTAAGCATGTGAAGACAGCTTAGTCTTAATAGGACCCAAACTAAATCTCTTCAAACTGGTTCCACTTGTAATCTGAACCTTTTTTCAGGTTATACAGTATATGTCCAAATCTAGAGTCATCCAGACTGACTTACCTTTCCCACTCAGTATCCAGAGTGTCAGCAAGTCCTGCTGCTGTGTGTACAAAACTGTATCCAGAATCCTGCTTTCAGTTAAATACAGAATTCCCAGTCATTTTTCCACCACTATTACCAGCACATTTATCCTAATTTGTGACTGTTCTTTCTTGGACTGCTGCAGAGGCCTCCTAACAAATATCTAGTCTCTCTCCTTCTTTGGGTTTTTTTAGCACAACAACCAGAATGATCTTTTCAGAGTGTAAGTAAGATTTGCTTATATCCTTCCAGGTTTCTGCCATGTTTTTAGGGTGAAGGCTAAATTCCTTGAGTGATTCCAAGTCCTTTTGTGATCCGGTTCTTGCTAATGCATCTCTTCTTCCACTTCTTTCCCTCTCATTGTCCATTCCAGTCATCCTTAACTCTTTGCTAATCCTTGCATATGGAAGGCACACTCTCATTTCAGGTATTGGTGCTGGACTTTTCCTTCTGCCCCTTATACCCTCTCCCCATATATTCCTGGAGGGTTCCTTCACATTCTTCCAATGTTCTCCAAAATGTCACCCTGTTGGCAGTGACTACTCTGTTGTTAAGTGCAAGTTTGTACCTTGTATCCTTCTGGAAGTGCTATGATTTTTTTTTTTTTTTTTTCCTTTCTCTTTGAAATCACTAATAAAATATATTTATTTTGACTTGGACAAGTTACTCTGTTCCTTGTTCCTGTAGGTGATATTGTCTGTAGGGCAGGTATTTTATGATTGTTCATTAATATGTCCCAAGTGTCCACCTCATAGAATGTCCTCAGTAAATGTTTTAAATCTAAAATCTTTTGCACTGATTTATACTTTGGATATTTTACTAATGTATGAACATACTATAACTTGGTTTATTAGAAAACATTAATTCTCTGAATTCTGCAAATCTTGCATATGTTGACATTGTTCAATTTATAGTATCAAAAATGATGTTCATTTAACATCATTGCTCTCACCAGAACAGACGTTAAGTATTGGGAAGCTGGTAGGCTCATGGCATAATCAGAGTTCCGACATTCTAATTTTTGCTTAAAGTCTGAGTTTTACATCAGCAATAAATGCATCCAGTTATCCAAAAAGTGACAAGATTACTTCATTCAGTTTTGAGGAAACGTCTGCAGACACTCATTTAAATAAGTAGACTTTGCTTATTCTCAAGTAACAGTGATGATCTAAGAAGAAAGCTATTGGTTTGACTTGATTTTCTGCAGTTGCACAAGTGTTTGTCTCAAGGAAACCATTCTGTTTTATTTCATCAGAAATGCTCTATGCATGCTTCCCATTTCATGACATAAAATAGTAGAAGATACGTCCTCAAGGGGTGAAGTTTATTAGTCATGTTATGCTGTGTTATGATTTGGTAGAGTCTCACTGTGCAGCTCAGACTTGTAGCTTTGTAGTGATCCTTCTGTTTTCAGCCTCCTCGGCTCTGGGATTACAGGTTTGTACCGCCACACCCAGACGTAGGCTCAGAGCAACTGGGGGTGGAGGCCAGTGCAGGAAGTGATTTGGTGATCAAACCTTGGTCTCTGCCCTTGCCTAAGCAGCTGCTTAGTACACTAAGCTGTCTGTCAGCCCAAGGGGTGCAGTTTAATGAAAACAATGGTTTTGAGTGCTTTACCTACCAGACATTCCTCATTAAATAGAATGTCCCTTATAGCAAAGGCACACCCTTGCTTATCTGCATTCTTCTAGACTATTTCACCACTGACCAAAATCCTTTGTCGTAACTTCCTGTCCCAGCCCAGCCCAAACCCCACCGCTGGGAGCTGAGCCTGCGCACCTGCTGCGGGTAAGCCCCTGCGCCCCTCTGCCCCGCCTCTGCGTTCCCGCGACTAACTTCCTGTCCCAGCCCAGCCCAAACCCCACCGCT
>PVJA010057009.1:0-10609 GCA_004027025.1 Myocastor coypus
AAAAAAAAAAAAAAAAGGAAAAGAATATATTTCTCTTTGGACTAAGAGGAAGCAGGTACATATACAGTCAAATGTTCTGCAATTGCAGTGTGCCACCAGTGAAGCTTGTGTTGTTGGAGGCTATTGAATCTAAGCCTCCTAAAGCTCGTCTCACCAATCTAGCTCTGTGTTTCATGCATTGTAATTAAGCATTTTTTTTTCTCCTGCTGGGTGGTCAAGGGCAAGTTGAAGCAAGACCTGTATAACAAAACATTCATTTTTTTTTGTATCTTCCAGGGTCAAATCCCCTCAGGATTAAGTTTGGGACCATAGGCAGTACTTTGTAAAATTGTTGTTAGTGTCAGCCTTCGGGACGAGTCACGGCCATTGCTTGGCCATTTTGCTTTCTGTGAAAGCCTGAAAGAATGTTTTTCTCTGGGTGACTCTCCTTAGATGCACCACAGTTCATTCATCCCTTTCCTCTGAGGTCCCATAATCTCCTTGACCAGGAAATTTGGGACACCTCTGAGTTATAGGATATTACAGCACAGGTTCCCTTATATCCTGGGTCTTTTTTGACCTTGGAGGGCTAGGGCCAAAATATTGCCTATCCTTATAGTTGTTCTTTTTCTCCAATTTTTGGTCTGTTAACTTACATTCTTAGCCCTCCAGCAGAAAAGCTTTTTTGTGATACTATTACTCTGTAACATAGGTATTTGAGCTTATCATCACTGTCCTCCTGGTTTTAAAAGTTACAATAATCAAGACTCACAGGATGGTTGCTATGGATCTCCTTAAATTTCACATGACGTCCCAAAATTAATATATTTGAAGATTACACTTTTAGTGGATAATTGGGTTGAAAGAGTTGCTGAGGTTGAGGGATTGGTTGATTGATTGATTGAGGCCTTAATTAAATTGAGGTGGTTCTTTATAAGAGGGCTGGGGAGATAGTTCAACTGCATAAGTGCCTGCCTGGCAAGCACAAGGTCCTGAGTTTGATCCCCTGTACCACAGAAAGAAGGAAAAAATTTGAAGCTGAGGCACTGCAGAGACAGGAGGATCATAAATTTGGGCCAGCCTAGTTAACATAGTGAGACTTTGTCTCAAAATAAAATAATAAAGATAGGGATATAGCTCAGGGGCAGAGCATGAGACCCTAGATTCACTCTCCAGTGTGACCCCCTCCACAAGAAAGCAAGCTGTCACTGCTGTCTGGCACATATTATGTGACCACTGAAATTTCTGCTTATGTTGTACCCCCTTTACCCGCCCCCCCTCGTATTTTTATTTTTAATCCTGGTTTCCAGGGATCTCTTGTCTGCAAAACTTGCTGGTCAGCCAAAAAGTCATTCAGGGTTTTATTCAAACACCACTAAAGACTTTCATGCTATACTGACAGATCAGTGTGGGTACTGAAGAGTGAACTCCAAAGTCTTAGCCTCTTTTCACTCCAGTGAAAAGCCTCGAGTGTCTGGGTAAATTAGACTACTAGGTCTTTGATACATAAGCTCACAGCTTCTAGCCCACTTGGGATGTGTGGAGTTTATAAAGTCCTTTTGTCTTGTTTTGTTTTTTGTTTTCACCTCTGCTTCTTAAGTCCCTGCTTCTGTTGTCAATCTTGGAGCTAGGGAGATAGCTCAGTAGAATAAGCACTTGCCTGGCAAGCACAAGGGCCTGAGTTTAATCCCCAGTTGCACACACACACACACACAAAAGTTACTGTCTTTTCTTGCCATTGAGAGCATTTTCAACTGATAATGCTCCTAATTAAGTGAGCTGCCTTTGGCAGTAGTAGAAAGTTTGTTCATTTTCATGCCTAACCTATGTGAACTTTGATTCCAGCCAAACTGGGCTAAGGAATGGGCTCAGTGCTGAGTAAGAACAGCAAAAAAAAAAAGCTGTTCTTACCTGAAATTCAGTGATTTCCATGAATAAGGGCTTCTCAGTTTATGGATTGCCTTTAATTTTATTCCTAGAGTGACAAATGGTTTTTTGACTTTTTTTTTTTTTTCCAGCTATGTAGTTGTTTTTGGAGAGATGTGTAAGCCTCCTCAGTCTATCACACTGAAATGAACTTCCATCTTTTATCTCCTGCGGATTACCTCTGGGGTCTGAGAAGTAATTGTAGTAGCTGGATTCCACACTTAGGTGACCGAGGATTCCAAGAATAATAGTGACTTTTTTCACTGCCAGACAGTAAGTGACAGCTACATATCAAAAAGGGTGCTTCCTTTTTACTTTTTTTTTTTTTTTTCAGTGCTAGAGATAAACAGGGCCTTGTGCCTGATGCGCACCTCAGTAGCATCCTCACGTATAAGAAAGACACTTCCTAAGGCCTGGAGAACTGGAGTTACTATTAGTACTGAGGAGCTGTCTCAACTGATTTTTAACATATTCTTATTTTCATATTTCAGTTTGGTACTTATGTCTTCTCCCGAAATTGTTGCTCTCGCATGGGGGCAAATGAAAGTGCAAGGTTCGACTGGAACCTATAAGGATTGCAAAGTGTGGCCAGGAGGGAGTCGCACTTGGGACTGGAGAGAAACCGGAACTGAGGTGAGGGTTAGGTTTGAGTGACATTTGGCCCCAAGCTTCACCAGCCAATTGAAAAGCCTCTTAGCCCCCTCCCTCCCATCTGTCTGTCTGTCTCTCTGTCTCTTCTTCCTTCTACCCATCCTCCGTTCTTCTCAGATATAATTCATTACCTTTACACTCACCCTTTTAAAGTATATCATTCGGTAAACTTTTTACAGTCATCAAATTTATATCAGTTATAATTCCAGACTACATAAAATGTGTGTATATCCCAAAAAATGAAACTCTCTATCCCTTAACAAGTAGTGCCTAGTTCTCCTTTCCCCACTAGCTCCTAACATTCTGTAGGAGATGTACCTCCTGTATATTTCCCATAAATGGAATAATTTGACCCTCTTAGATATATACCTTGGAATGGAATTGCTCAGCCATTTGAGACTGTTTAATCTTTTGAGGAACTATCATGTTGCTTTCCAAAGTACCCACATAATTTTACATTTGTACCAGCAACATATGAGGCTTGAGTTACTCCATATCTTCTTTTGGTAGGTTGGATATTTAGTCCAGAGTCTTCAGGGTCTCACTACACAAATTGGACTCATAGTGATCCTCCTGTTCTCAGCCTCCCAGGTGCTGGAATGACAGGTGCATGCCAGTACACCCAGTCCCAGTCTCAGTTGCCATCTCAGCATGCCCCAGGGCAGGTACGGCATGCTGCCACATCCTTCTTTACCAAAATTAATTTCTTTCCTGTTTTGGATAAGCATCTCATTGAGTATGAAGTATTATCATTTTGTGGTTTTGATTTGTACTTCCTCCAGTATTTTGACTTGCTACATCTAAGGTAGAACCTCCTTTCCATGAGTGGGAGCAAAGTTCAAAAAAAGGGAATCCCAGGCAGGATGGCTCAGTGGTCTAAAGCGCCTGCTTGGGAAAGCTTGGGCGGCATCAGGGACCGCGGTTTGATCCCCGGCACCACATGCTGCACCAGCCCTGCCCTCAGGGTGGGCTGAGCCAGCCATAAAAATGAGTGAATAAACAAAGGTTCTGAAACAAGAAAATAAATAAATAAATAAATACAAAAATTTTTAAAAAAGGAAATCCCAGGGCCATCAAGATAGCTCAGCAGACTAAGCACCTACTTAAGGCAAGCATAGGGACTAGGATTTGATCCCTGACACCACATGCTGCACTGGCCCTTCCCCTGGGCACATTGAGCCGACCACTGAGTCTGGAGTCTGGATGTGGTGGAACACTCCTATAATCCCAGCGCAGTAGAGGCTGAAGCAGGAGGATCACTCTTGAGTCCCAGCTGCATAGCGAGCCTCTGTACCAAATACGTTAAAAAGGGGTGGGGGGTGCTCCTACCCCTTCTCCTTGCTCTCAGAGATATGGCACCAACAACAGAAAGCTTGTGGTTGAAAGAAAAACCGCGAAGCCCTACCGCTCCTGGGAATCAGGCCTTCCAAGTTAAAGCTGAAGGGGACCCCGAGCCCCAATGCCCTCACTGCAGCAGTCCAGAGCCTCCAGAGCTCTGGGCCTCACTGAATCCAGGGACAAGGCAGACAGCAGTCCGAGCTTGAATGCCACAGTTTCACTTTCTTGCAAATGCTTCAGCCACTTCAACTTACAATTTTGTAGGAACACACAGTCCATTTTTATTCTCATTCTCTCCCTCTGTCTCACACTTTTTCTGTCTTTGGTTGCTAGCAGTAGCATCCTGCTCCCAAGTAACATTGTGCAGATGCACTATTGTACCTGGCTTTAGATTGTCTTGAGAAGATGTTTCTTCATTTGCTCTTTGCTCTTGGGTCATGTCGAGAGGCTTTGAATTGGTGAAGTTTGTTGCTCTTGTTTTGTGGAAGATTTTGATTTTGATTTTTTTTTTTTTTTTTTTTTTTTTTTTTTTTTTTTTTTTTTTTTTTTTTTTTTTTTTTTTTTTTTTTTTTTTTTTTTGGTTTCTTGTTTTGTTTAATAATTTTCAATCCAAAATGGGTCAGTGAAACTCCTCCTCAAGCTGTAATGGTGGAAGTAGATCCTTTATCTTCTGTCCCTATACCTACTGAATCAGTCTCTTGGTGTTGAAGCCTAAAAACTACTTTATAGGGTCACTTTATTTTTAAATCTTATCAATATTTGAAAACCAAGTGTGTTGGTACTCACCTGCAATCCCAGCACTTAGGAGGCTGAGGCAGGAGGATTACCACAAGCTCAAGGCCAGCATAGGTCACATACGTATTGAGATCCTCACCTCAAAAAAAAGTAAATAAATAAATGTAATCTTTGTAAAAGGTTCTACATAACAGCTGATATATAATGTGGTTTTTTATAATGTCTTCCTCAAATACCTAGCACAATGCGTAACACTCAGTAATGCTCAAAACTATTAGTCACTCTTCTTTCCCCCAAAGTTGGCCTATGATGGGACCTGGCAGGATGGCTCAGTGGTCTAAAGCACTAGCTTAGGAAAGCTTGGGCGGCTGCAGGGACTGCGGTTCGATCCCCGGCACCACCTGCTGCATCAGCCCTGCCCTTAGGGCAAGCTGAGCCGGCCATAAAAATAAATAAACAAAAGTTCTGAAACAAGAAAAAATAAAAAATTCTTTTAAAAAAAGACATGTCTTTAAGAAAAAAAAAAAAAAGTTGGCCTATGATAAAAGTAGCTAGCCTACATCTTTACAGTCTTATTGATTAAATGCTTTTTGTATATCTCAAATGTTGCATGGTAAGCAGTCTATTAAAAGACATGCCTGAGAGTGTTGAGGGAATACTTCTTCAGACTACTAAATTTATTGATTGATTTATTGATTTTTTTTTTTTTTTTAACTCTTTTTGAGACAGGGCCTCACTATGCAGTTCAGGCTGGCCTTAAACTCACTTTGTAGCCCAGGCTGGTCTCAGACCCTCAGTGATCCTTCTGCTTCAGCCTCCCAATTGCTGGAATTATAGGAATGCGATTCCACACCGGCTCTACCAAATTTACTTTTGCATCCAGCTGATGGGATTACCATCTCATGCTATTTTTGTACCCTAAATATCCAATAGTACCATTCAACAGGTTTCTTTAACAAATTACCCAAAACTTGATGATGTACAACAATGCCCATTTATTCTCACACTGATGCCTCTACGGGGCAACACCTCTTCAAGCTGCAGTTGACACACTGACAACATGGACTCTGCTGTATATGTCTTTTTTTTCTCCAGCAGTAGGGCCCTAACCCAGGACCTTGCATGTGGGTAGGCAGCAAGTGCTACCACTAAGCTGCAGCCCCAGGCCTCAGCTTTATGGTTCTCTTCTCCCTGGGTCAGTGACGTGTTGTCACTGCTCTTACAGTGATACCCACAGCTCAACCATAAGCCCCTCTGTCAGAGCAAGTAATTTCATGATTGCCTCCGGCTCGAGGCCAGCTTACCAAAGAATCAGCAGAATCAGTATCCAACTGTCAACTGAATGTACAAGTACGTTGTGCCAATACTAGGAGAGCAAGAAAAGTAAGAATTTACAATATCTACAAAACAGTAATCCATACTGTCATGATGCTTGTTGTGGTTCATGTCTAGGTATCCTCCCAAGGCTTCATGAGTAGTCATGGGCAGGCTTCTAGAAATTGTGATTAATTCACGATTCAGTGCTATCAATGCTACAGCTGGCCTGGGACAGAGAGCCTGAAGGCAGTGGAAGGAAGGGAGGGAGGCTTATTCTCTGCCGTGCCTCACTGCTCTTCCCTTTTTGCTCTTACTGCCTTTACTGTTTTCTGCCACCATCAACTGCAGCCCTCTGCTATATGTCGCTCTGCCTTGGAGCCAGCCGAGTGTGGACTGAAACCTCCACAAACTGAGCTAAATAAACTTTCCCTTCCCTAATTTTGGGGTGTCAGGTATTTCGTCCCAGTAACAAGAGAACAATAACTGATGAGACAGTGGTTGTCTGCATGTTGGGCACCTGCATGTGAGATGTTCCTTGAGTAACTTAAACTCTGCATATCCAAAGCTGCCTTTTTCTTTTCATCAACCTCCAGCCCTCCAAGGAAGGATGGCCAAGTACTTTTCGTGTTCCCTGTTTCTACCAATGGCATCCCCCTCCATGTTCAACTTAGAGAAAAACATGAAGGACAGTTTCTAATTCTCCATCTCTCTCCCCTCAGCATATTTGACCAAGTACATTTGTTGACTCAGCAACCTCGGCAAGGTCTCTCAGCTTTACTTCCTGAGCTCTGAGCCTGAACCACGGCATGAGTCTTCCTGGTCCTTCTGCTTTATGTAGTACCTTGGCTAGGCCTGTCTTCTCTTATGATCTCCAGGGATAGGACAGAATATCAGTGGCTTTCCATATACCTCAGAACCAAGAACTAGCCAGGGTGGTGTTAAAGGCTACCTTTTGATGATACAGTTTGAATTTACATGATCTCCTGTATTTCACAGCACCCATCAGAGGGCTGTTCCATACCAAATATTATTTATCTTTGAAACCTACTGTGGTCTTTCATTCTCTGTATACCCACTCAAATTGTTGTGATGTTCTGGTGTCGGTGCCGAAAGAAACAACGAGAAGACCTGATGAAGGTAGCTCAGAGGACTCACAGAGGCTTGTCTCTCTCAAGTGAGCCTTGACCCACAGAAGAATCTTACTTTTATTGAATACCGAAGGACAGCCTATAGAATTTGCATAAGTGCTTTGGGGAATGCAGACTAGAGACCACTACTTCTATCACCATTTACCTAACATCAGGTTAATACAAATGCTAACTGAAAACATTCCAAGCAGGGGAGGAGACAACAATCAAGGAACCATTAGAATAAACGGGTTATCTGCTTCCTTGAATCCAGATTTCAGGAATCCCCAAGTAACCCCCTATAGCTGTTCTTGGGCTTTATTGTTCTCTACTTAAGATTATCTCTACATAGCCAGACGTGGTGGCTCACGCCTGTAATCCCAGCACTCGGGAGGCTGAGGCAGGAGGATTGGTGCGAGTTCGAGACCAGCCTGGGCTACAAAAGTGAGCTCAGGACCAGCCTCAACTGCATAGCGAGACCCTGTCTCAAAAAGACAAAAAAAAAAAAAAAGATTATCTCTACATATCCCCTTTTTAATTTTTTTTTTAATACTATAAGATGATTTTTTTAAGCATTAGGGTGAGGGCTATAGACTTTTGATCCTTAGCTTTTTGTTGGATCTATCCTTGTTGTCAAGGTAAACAGGATATATAAAAAGTATAGGGATAACATACACAGATCTCTACATTTCTACCAAACCATGAGATAACATGAAAAGGATTAAGGTTTTCAATGCCATTAGAGATATTTTGTAACAAGTCAATTTTGGTTCCATAAAATGGAAGTTATACAAAATGAAGTACTACAGTCACACTTTAAACAAGGTTGATCTTGTAGATTAACAATTTGACTTTCTAACTTAATAACAGCTTGTTTTAAACCACTTATCTTATTCTTTAACTCCGAGCCTACATGTCTTTGAGAAGTCCATAATTGTTTTAAGTCCTTGTGCCACTGCTGCACAAAATTAACAGTTTGTATTCCTTGACTCAGTGCGACTCTGGCGGTAGCAGTTCTGGATGTGAAGGCTATCATGAGTTTAAGCTTTTCTTTTGTTCTTTAACATCTGCAGCATGGAAAAGGATTCTTACCATGAGTGATGTAGTTGTATCGGAAGTCAGATTCTGGTCCCTGTCCTAAGAATATAAATATTATCCCTAGAAAAATTAAAGCTAATAGAAGAATTCAAACATGTATATAAAAAACAATTGTGACATGTAATGGTATCATTAGAAGGGTTCCAACAACTAGGTCCTACAAGCAACAGGTGAAGGGGGTAAACACACACCTGAGTAATAATGCAGTATTTTCATCTTAATTCCTTCCCTTCTGTCATCTGGGCAGAGCCATAAGGGCTCCAATCTATGACGCTTCCATTGGAAGTATTAACTAACTCCCAGACTGCCATGTGGGATTTATGGACGATGACCAACTCTAGCTTCTTCAGGCTGAAAGGGGTCGTAATTGGGAATTGGCAGTCAGATATTCTCCAGAGGTTCTACATAAAGGCCCTCGATAGACACCAGGCATTTTTGTCTTGGGTAGGTAGAATAGCTTAGGCCCTTTTATTTATAGTCTGACAGTTTATTATAAGTCCCACTAGCTTTAGTTATAATTATCTCTAAATTTTGCTAAGTCATAAAAACTAGAATGCCTTGTTTTTTCTCTTTTTAGTTGTCTTTGTGAGAGAACAGTAACATCAGCAAGCTAATTTAATTTACATGTTTTATTTTAATTTTTGAGGTATGATAACTGGAAGGAAAGTCAGGGTCAGAGAAAAGCAAAGAGACTTGTGCCAATGTCCAGCAAAAGGGCTGGGTTTTCCTTTTGGTCATAATTTCTTAGGGCTCCTCCGTGGAGATGACAGAGGCTGTCTGGCCAGAGGGAGCAGGCAGGCCCCGTGCCCGTTAGTCCTACTGGACCTTCTGGGAAGCTGAGTCTGAGCTCTGGGGCCTATGCCTCAGAGTGCAGTCTCACTTCTAGCAACTGCTTTGGTAGTCAGGGCATGGCTTGTGGGCCTCTTGAGACAATCCCCCTTATTCTGGCCTGGCTTCCAACAGCCATAGCAGGTGAACTTTATCGTCGCTGGGCTCTTGGAGCCAAGAGAATCAGACCTTTGGATTTAAAACTGCAATAAGGCAGTTAATTTTTATCTCTTTTGTATTCTCTCCCTGGTTTTCTCCCAATTCCAATTCTAGGAAATTTATTTCTTAGTGTCCTAAAAAGTATCAAGTGTGTTTTTTCATCAATCAGAGATTTTATATCAAAATGTTTACACTTACTCATTTTCTAGGTTTTATTCATCGAGCTGATACCCAAATTACTTCTCCAGTATCTGTAATGACACAAGCAAAACCTCTTCCCCATCTCTGAATAACTCCTGGAACCCATTGATCAATATCATTTAGAAAGAAAACAGGCTGTTGCAAAGGAACGCTCACTTCTTTTGTCCAGTGACAGTCTGCAGCAGAAGATCCATCTGGCAGCTGATTTAAAAAATTTAATGTGAATAAAACTTTGTATTATTAACCTAGGTATATTCATATATATTTCCATAGTATTCCCCTTTTTGTTTAATGAGCATTTAAAGCTTAATATATTAGTATGGTATTATTTTTATATCTAATAGCTATACCCTTTTTGTTGGATGATTAAGACCAATTTAAAATAAGACCTGTATAAATACAAGTATAACTTTTGCTATCTGACAAGTTTAGCCATATCTCAGGATTTATCTTGGAACCATGTATTAGACATAAAATGGAACTGCCATTTTTTAACAACCGTGGATATTTTAGCATTTCAATCCTTAGAGAATGTTACCAAAAACAATTACACAATTTTACACAAAAACTTAGAAATCTAATCATATACAACATTGTAGCAGGCCATTCTTACAACATTTTGAAACATGTTTTAAATATTTTTGTTTTGTTTTGGCATAACACTTTTGTAAAAGACAGAAGCTTTTAATTTGAGAAACTTCTGTCCCAATAAACACTGTTTTACATTTTGAAAGACCTATATATCTGGAATCATAAATACACTTAATATGCCATGAGATTAATAACAGTAAATTGTCATACTCATATGAAGACCTTTTTTTTTTACATCTTTTTGTATCAAAATCATTTTTTTTTTTTTTTGGTGGGACTGGGGTTCAAACTCACGACCTTGCACTTGCCAGGCAGGCACTTGTGCCACGGAGCTATCTCCCCAGCCCCTCAAAATCATTTTTAAGGCAAACACCTTATTGTAACATTTTGTAAAACGTTTATCTTTTAACCAATGACCTATATATTGAGGGTGTCTCCTAAGAGACTATTGAGATTGTTGGTAGCTCCTCATTAATGAATAAAAAGGTTGGCCACACCTCTCATTCATTAATTGGACTCCTCTAATAAATTTTTTCCACTCAAAGGAATTTTTATTGAATTAACTTAAACCTTATGATATAATATATATATATATATATATATATATATATATATATTTTTTTTTTTTTTTTTTTTTTTTTTTTTTTTTTTTTTTTTTT
>PVJA010057010.1:0-10596 GCA_004027025.1 Myocastor coypus
CCTCGATGTCATGAAAGTAGTCAAGATGTTTATGTTTTGTGGTCATTTTTGACTTTGAGGAACAACCAGAAGTTGCACTGTGCCAGAGCTGGTGAGTAAGCTGCACAAGTACACACTATAATGCTTTTATTTGGCAGAAATTTCTGTATTTGTTTAAATCACATTTTGTATATTTCCCAGCCTTGCTTTATTTGTATTTTCAGGCAGGGTCTTCTGGTCTCAAACTTGTGACTGTCCTCTCTTAGCCTTCCAAGCTGGGATGACAGGCACGTGCCACCATACCTGATTGAGAGGTTGTTTTGAAGAAATGTTTTTGATTGAGCTCACTTTGATGGATGTTAGTCTGAAGGGTGTCACCTATGGTCTCACCAGTTGTGCACTGAGCAGTTCTTCCTGATCCCACTTGCCCACTCTATTAGCCCGCTGTATTCACAGATTTATTTGGCTAATAGTTTCAGAGGCTTCAAACCAACATACTGGCTCCAGACATCAGGTAGAGGGGTGCTGGAGAGCAGGATGGCTTGGCTTATGGAAGTTGGAAAGCAGAGAGGAGATGGTGCCAAGAGGAAGGGGGAAGGGGCCAACTGCAGACCCCAAGGTCCTACCTCCATGGATTTCCTTGGCTCCCCTAGAAGTGTTTTCCTAATTCCCTCTGTGGCTCCCAAGCTGATCAAAGTGGCAAATAAACCTGTCACACTGGTGGAGAAGAAACTGATTGAAAATTGAGGAGAAAGAAAATAAAGTTGCAACCTGAGCTTACTGGGAGTTTACATTCTAAAATGATGCTTTAAGCATTTAAAAGCAACCCAGTATTTTTTTTTTTACACAAAACTTAAGATTTTGTTGTAAATTATTCCAAAAATAAAAGTTGAGGGAAAGCATATCTTTTAAAGGGACACAGAACAAGTAAATTCAAGGGGAGTTATATGAACATCTGCTTTAGCAATGATAAAATCCATCTTTATCCAATCATTATAAACAATAGACCAAAACTACTATTGGTGAAAATACATGTCACTGTGGGCGAACCAAGCAACCCACAAAAAGAGAAAGAGAAAACAGAGGAAAGTATAAAAGTACTATCAAAAAGCTCTTTAGTTTGGCATGATATCCAACTCAAGACAATGAAAATATTTAAACATTTATACACTTTGTATTAAGTGATGAATACTAGTCTCAACATTTTGTACCTATTGTCTCATTTAAATTATACAAAATTCTATGAGGTATAGTTTTGCCTATTTTATAGATGAAGACAGAGACACAAAAGAGGTTTAATGATCTTTGCACTGGCTCTAATAAATTATCACCCTGGATTCATGCCTTTCAACTTATAATTTTGTACTCTTATCCATTGTGAATACCAGGTTGGTCCTGTGACTTGCTTTGACTATGAGGGTGGAGAAGACAGTGAGAGTGATGCTGAGCTAACCCAGTAGAAGACAAAAGTGGGGAAGGAATGCTGAGGCATCCCAGTCTAGAGGCAGCTGGGCTACTTTGCAGCAAGAGCTTTATTCTCCATCACTCCCCATGCCACAGATGACGCAAAGGGAACAGAATGCTTCTGATGTAGGTGAGGTAGGAGAGTGGGACGGAGCCTGAAATTGCCAGTATGCAAGGCGTAATTCAGAGAACACCACATGCGAATCTTCAGAACACCCTAGTAACACACTGGAATGCTGGGTCAATTAACAATAACTAATCTTTCCTCATACATAAAACAGCTTGGGATTTGTGCATTAGTTGTTTGCTATAAATGAAGATGTGTCCTGTTTTTAAAGATATTGAAGCTCAACAAAGATCAGGGTGGTTGTCAGAGTTGGATTTATTCTGCTTGTTGCTGCAAGGGAGTGCATACACAGAGGCACCTGGGAGATAGTCTGACAAGAGACTCATAAGTCTGAGACTCATGCTGGAAGCTTCTTAGGAAGGCTGAAGGTAAGAAGTCAGTGCTGAACTGGACGTGTGAAAAAGTGAAGACCTATTATGGGGCAATATCTGCTACCATGTATGGGCAATTCTGGTTGTCTTAGTAATTTTAACTGGTAAGTGGGAGGCTTAAGGCAGAGCTAGAGAATGGTTTTGGGGAAGGGAAGAGAAAGGTGGGCATGGTGGCACATGTCTGTAATCCTAGTATTCTGGGAGACCGAGGCAAAAGGATTGCAAGTTCAAGCCTAACCTGAGCAATTTAGTGACCTAGTGAGTCCCGGTTCTAAAACAGAAAAATAAAAGAAGTGCTGAGTTTGTAGGACAGTCTAGGTTCAGTCTTTAATATAAGAGACAGAGAAACAAACAAAGAAAAGGGAAGGAAAGGAAAGAAAAGAAAAAACAAGAGAAAGAAAAAGAAAATAAATTAAATTTTATTGTTGAAGTATGGCCTTGTCTCTGCCATATTTTAGGCATGGTCTCAGAGTAGCCTCATCCAATTATTGTTTATCTTCTGTGAAAGTTGTTTATATTTAGTTGGGAACACTTTCTTCAGCTTCACTGTTAGCTGACAGCTAGTGGAGCCATTTTTTACTTTCCTAGAATCACTTTGAGACTCACTGGGAGAGTCCAATAAAACCAAGAAGTACCAGGAAACATTTCTGATGAAACCAGGAAGTTCCCTGAGAGCAGTGCATTGTGGGATATGTAGACTGTATGTAGTATTGTCTGGAGGTCCAGAGAACCAGATGGTGAAGGTAGAAGGATGGCAACTTTGGGAGAGATAAGGCTGTGGAGGAGAGGCTCCTGGGAATAAGCATCTTGGCCTGAAGTCCACACATTAACATTATCCCTGGCTGAGATTCCGAGAGGTCACTTGGTGTACAAAAGAAGAGGGTGGGAGGGAACATATCTTCTTGTGCATACAAGTAGAGTCAAGCCAGCAGGAAAAGGGAAAATAGAACTTGTGGGTAGAAGTAGAGAAAAACTGTGAAAACAGTATGTCTATAAGATGCAGAGGGCAAGCTTGGCTCTGAGAATGGTGAGAAGCAGGATCCTGAAAAAAGGTTCCGCAAATCTGTGGCATTCTTAGCAGTATAAGTAAGGATACGCCTTTTAAGTATGATGGTGGGGGTGTGCATGAAATCACAGGCATTCCACATTCAAAGACATGTGGATGAGAAATGTGAGAGTGAATGAGACTGGAAGGGTTTAAGAAAAGACATTCACCAACAGATGCTGAACTTCAAGTCACACTTGAAGGTGGTAAAGAACCCATCTGATGGTATAGAAATGTGAATAAATGACATACTGTGTAGATCTGAGGAAGCAGGAACCAGTGAGGAGGTGAAAGAGGCGAAGGAGAGTCTGACAGAAATAGCGGAGCAGAGAAAGCCCCAAACCAAAATCCTCAAAGAAAAATCAAATACATGGAGGTAAAACCAACGTTCTACATTTCCTCAATTACATGTTTTCCCAATTTTGAGCTTTCTAAAGCAAGATACACCTACATTTTAAACTTTGCCTATTATCCCCACCTCTGAAAATGTGGTTAGCGGTATGCTTTTAAAATTGATGCCATGTTAGAATCAGAGAAATATGTTAAGGGGCAAAAATTCCTTAGCTGAAGTAGTATCCAAGTTATGGGATTTTGAAAAGAGTTCCAAGGCATAATAATGGAAAGTAGCCCAAAGTGAAGAGTTCTTGGCGAAAATGTTGAACTTGTGGAAGAAAAAACCCTACAAGTCTCCAGGACTAAATATCAAGTTACACTTAAAAGACCAAATGCCAGGCTGCCTTGTGACTGCTCTCCAATACCAAGGGTTATAAGTTCACAGGGCTTGAAAGTTGTGGCCCAGGAATTTTTTTTTTTCTCATCCAAGTTGTTCTTTTTTGCTAGTTATAAAAAAAGACATTTCCAGGACATACAAGATATATGAATCAGGGGTCTCCAGGAGAAGAAAACTAATAGGAGAGGGAGAGGGGATAAAAGGAAAGGAGGAGAAAAAGAGCAACGAAGAGAAAATTGGAGAGAGACAGAGATGCACAGAAAAACAGAGGTTTATTTTAAGGAACTGCTCATGCAGTTGTAGGGGCTGGCAAATCTAAGATCTGTCAGCAAGCTGGCAACTCAGATAGGATTTCTTTAGCCATTTCAAATGCAGTTTCTTCTTTGTGAAACCTCAGCTTCACTCCTAAGATCTTCAACAGATCAGATGATGCCCACCTCCCTTCTGAAGGGTACTCTGCTGTATTTGAAACCTTTGTAACTATTAATCCCATGCTCAACAGCAGAAACATCTAGACTAGTTTTTGACCAGGCATTTGGGTACCAGGCCAAAACAAGTTGACTCATAATTAGCTGTCACTTAAAGCTTCATAAAACACACCGGCCTTCTTTACAATAATTTCTCAGAGACATTTTCTAGATGTAAGTTTGAAACTGAGAAAATCATGGTACAAAGAAAATTTCTGGTGACACAGAACACAGTTAAAGAACTGTACATCTGTTTTTTAAATTGAATGGAAAAACCAAAAATATTCTTGAAATGCAAGCATTCTAGCATGAAAATTTTGCGGCAACTATAAGTTAGACTTTAGAAACCTCACATCATATTAACAAAGAAAATAAAGCAAAAAGAAAATGAAGGTTTCATCTCAAATGTTGGAATTAAAAGGAACTAACTTATGTGCTCTAAGGGTAATTGGGAAAACATAATTTTAATAATGATTCTAGAATACTAAATTAACAAATTTTAATGTATTATCTCCCAAAATCATGAAAGAAATACAACTTCACTCTAGTAGCTTGTGACCACCTGGCAAGGTAACTGCCACTTGTGCCCAAGGAACTTGCATTAGAGGGGTTGAGGAGATAGCTCTTTGGCACAAGTGCCTATCTGGCAAGTGCAAGGTCATGAGTTTGAACCCCAGTCGCAAAGGAAAATAAAAGGAACCTGCATTAGGAAATGATACCTGTTAGCAACTGACCCTCGGTTCACAGTCCCGGGTGCATGTTAACATCACCCTGACAGGTTGGACACATTCTGATTCTTGGCAGTGCCCCAGACCCACTGCACCAGAAGCTTCTAGGTCCTGGTCCAGCCACCAGAAATTAGTAGAGCTCTTTAGGTGACTCCAAATTGGTACAGCTAAATTTTAGAGTCCCTGGCCTATATCTTCACTTTTTCTTTCCTTTCTTTTTTCTGGAAAGGATACTCAACTTTTAGCATAAGACAGTTACTTTTCTCTCTACCTTTCTTCTGAGTCACTTTTTCAGTCATCTTGGTAACAACCTACAGTTTTCTAAGATGGGCAGGCTCAGCATCTCTTAGGAACTTAGTAAAAACAGTCCTACCCCACGACCCCATATCCTTAAGTGATCTTCTTGCTCCTCATCTTACCTCTTCAAATGTCCAACAAAACTTTTTTGACAAATCACAAATCTGATCATGCCCAGACTCTCTCAAAAGGCAAACAGAAACTCTGTACATGCCTTTTCTAGTAATTTATGATCCTAAAAATGGAACTCGGGGTTCTCTAAGGCTCTGACATTTCTACTTCATCCCAGACTTTCTTCTCACACTCATTTCCCATCCTCCCAACTCCAGCTTCCTTAGGCTTCTAGTGTTCCTTCAAATGTGACAGGACATTTTGCACTTCAGTTTTTGCTAATGCTTTCTTCCCCCACAGTGCCTCTTCCCTCATTTTCCTACTGAACTTAGACTTTCTTCAAGGTCGACTTTGGGCACAGTGTTAGTTCTCTATTGCTACAACAAAATACCTGAGACAATCAACTTAAAAGGAGGAAGAATTTATTTTGGCTCACACTTCAGAAGTTTTAGGCTAAAGTCACTTGGCCCATTGCTTTGGGCCTGTGGTAGCACAGTCTGCTGTGGGAGCAGTGTAAGGCACAGGAGATCTGTTTCACTTCATGGTGGCCAAAGAGAGAGAGAAAAATCCACACACAAAGTAAAGGTCTCAGTGTTCCTTTCAATGGAACAGTTCCTGTGACCCAGTTTCCTTGTCCTAGTCCCCAGCTCCCAAAGTTTGCAGTACTTCCCAATATTGCCATTGGTGGGAGACCAAGCCTTTATCACAGATGGGCCGTTGGGGATCATCTAAGATATAGAAAGCCTTCCCTGATGTCCTAGTTTAAACAAATATCTAGTTTTTTTCATATGGCCCTTTTTTTTTTAAAGAATTTTATTTTATTTTTTCTTGTTTCAGAACTTTTGTTTGTTTGTTTGTTTATTTTTATGGCCGGCTCAGCCTGCCCTGAGGGCAGGGCTGGCGCAGCATGTGGTGCCGGGGATCGAACCTTGGTCCCTGCAGCTGCCCAAGCTTTCCTAAACAGGCGCTTTAGACCACTCAGCCACCCTACCGGGCCCCATATGGCCTGTTTTCATTCAATTTTATATTGTTAAAATTTCTGTTTTTCTTCACAGTTCTTTGAGAAGAGAAACTATGCCCTTTAGTCCCCTGATCCGCCAGCGAGTGCTAATGGAACAAATGCCATAGGTCACATTCCAAATGCCTGTTAGCAAGGTCAGGCCCCCCTACATTCCACGGGTACTGCAGAGGGCAGCCTGGCCTACACTTTATTTCGACATGAGTGAGTATTTATTGCGAAGGGTCTCTAACCTTGGCCTGTTGAGCAACTCTTTGGTATTCTGGAATTTCCATGCTCTTGTGTTCTCCTCTTCCTTCACTTCTCACTGGGAGAGTGCTTGTCCTGTTCTGACACTTCCTTCACATTCCTCCCATTGCCCCTTCCTTTCTGGGTGTCTGGTTTGTCCAAGCTGGACACAAAGAATATGTCAACTTCCTTAGGATGGGACTCACTTCGCTTTAAATCTGGGGATAATACTGAAAACTCATCCTAAAAGTCTAAGCAACCATCCATGAATATTTCATTGGGGATGAGGCATGGGATTTCAGGGCAGATGGAGGCACTACTTATGCCTTTGGGAAGATTTCAGAGAATGAGGCTGCCTTAATTAAAAGATAATCAAGGAAATTAACAGCAGAGCAATGCTATGGCTACTGGAATTGTCCTAATTGTTCAATTATAGATTCCCACAAGAGCTTCTGCAGCCTTGAGCTCTGACAGCCAAGCCCCATCTTGAACCATGTAGCTGCGACTGCCAGGTGCTAGGTGCCTAAAGACAACTGGGGTGATTCTGGAGATGACAAAACCCTTGATGCAAGTGATTTGCTGAGGATAATACATTTCTCCAAATGCTTTTGGCTTTTTTTTATGTAACCTGACCCAAATATTCTACTTGTATCATGTTCTCTCCCCTTTGCAAACATATTATTTGTCATTGTGGTAAATGTCAATGTCAAAGAGAAAAATCGAGAGAAATGTGAAAAAATAGTTGCTTATTAAGTCACCAACTCAGAGCAAGGAAGGAAGATTCCTGGAGGGCATGACTCTAAGAACTGGGCAGATGTTATAAATTAAATGATATTGTTGACCTTGTTACAAGTCACCCTGAGAGATTTTAAAGTTATGGAGTGATCAAAAAGTTAAAAAAAAAAAAGTCTAGGCAAATCAAAAGCAAGGCAATAATTAACTCTAAGGAAAACAAAAGGTAAGAAAAGAAATATCACTGCCTCATGCTACAATATTCAGCCATGAATATTTTTATAACAGTGTGAACACAGAACAGTATTCAGCCTGAGACAGTAATATTAAGAGAATGAAAGGTGGAAAATAGAGTAGATGCCATTGAAGTTGTTACAACGTAACCTTAATGAGGATTTCTCATTAAAAAACATCTTTCTGTATTTTAGTGGATCACCTTTACTTTCTTACTCTGAATTGTCTTCATTTCTTTTTATTAGTTTTTTTTCTGATTTGTCATACTTTTCTGATTTCCAATAGTTCTTTCCATATTGAGAGGGGTAAGGAATTCTCTATGAGTTGCAACTTCGTGGGCACTTAAAAATTTTTTTTCTGTTGACATTATATGGTGTTTTAGCTATATGGTAGTTCTGTATTTTTAACTCAACATAATTTAATTATGTTTTATGTTACAACTCTGAAAATTTGTATTAGTTTCATAAAGTATTCTCTACTCTAAGGTTAAAAAATACCACTATTCCTGTCCTTAATTCTTTTATGCTCTCACTTATTTTTTGCTATTATAATTTTTAAAATGTAAGGTATGAAACACAAATGTAGACTTACTTTTCTCCAAGTGGTTGCTCAACACTTTTAGAGAAAAATATTTACATTTCTGAGATACCGCCACTGTTATTTACTAAGTTCCCATGTGTGCTTGCGTTTATTTCAGGTCTAGCACTCTCCTTCTGTTGGTCCACATGTCCATTAATGAGCCAGAAGTACATTATTTTAGTTCCTAAAGTCTTACCATATATTTTTTTTTCCAGGACTAGAGATTGAACACAGGTGATTCATACTTAACTATATCTGTATCCCAATTCTTTTTTTCTTTTTTAAATTTTGTGACAGAATCTTGCTAAGGTGGAAACTTCCTGCCTCTCCCTTTCAGAATACTAAAATTGTAAAATTGTGTCACTATGCCTGGCTTTTTACCATATTTTCAATTCCTGGTAGATCTAGACATTAAAAAATGTCTTGAGGGCTAGAGAGATAGCTCAGCAGACTAAGCATCTGCTTAGGCAAGCAGAGGGACTGGGGTTTGATCCTCAGTACCATATGCAGCTCTGGCCCTGCCCTGGGGCACGCTGTCTGCGATGGAGCTCAGGCAAGGTGATACACACCTGCAATCCCAGAGTTGAGGAGTCCAAACTGTGTAATGAGACTCTGTACAAAAAATTAATTAATTAATCTAAAACTCTTGGCCTTTTTTGTTTGTTTATTTTTCTGAGCAAACTCAAGAACCAATCTGTCTAATTCTACAACAGAAAATGCACCCCAACCCTGGTCAGTACATTTCAGTTTGCTAGTTTCCTAGGCAACGGTTCCTGTTCTAAATCTAGTTGCTCCTGTCTCTTAGAAACAGCTGCCACTGTAAGGTGTAGCTTATCACTATGATGTACATTGTATAAGCCAATCCCCAATTGACAAGCCATTCTGCCCCTGTACTTCTTGCTTGCATATACAATGTAAACCCTAGACCACCAGATATTGGGGCTTAATATTCTGGACATGACTCTGATAAATGCTTGTTGATGCAAATAAATCTGCCTCCAAATCCTGGGCATCTTTTCAGATTTTCTGCTTGCTCTTGCATCTGGCACATCATGTGGGAAGACTGAACATGCTGACCTTTTTGGTCACTGTTGGTGGCCCTCATGGAAGGCATAAGGACCTTTCTAGGTCCCAGTGGGAAGGAGCACACTTGAGATTTCTCAAGTCTCATCAGAGGTCTGGAGGAGGATTCCTGGCTTCCAATTAGAGTGACTCACATCGAACCCCAAAGGGAAGAGGATACAATCTGTCTGTCTGTCTGTCTGTCTGTCCATCTGTCCGTCTGTCCATCCGCCTGCCTGCCTGCCTACTTGCCCGCCTGATTTCAGTAAGATGCCAAAGAACACCCTAGTTAGTCAGTCTCTCAGACCTGCTCAATTCAAGTAGAAAACTTTGGTCACCTCTTGCTACTTAACACCACTCTCAAGGGAAGAGAGTGGGGTGGTGGAACATTTAACATCTAAGTGCCTGCTTAGTGAATGAGTGACTGAGTGGAACAGACTGGGTGAGCTCTGTCTGTGCACCAAGATTGCAGAGCACTGGTCATGGTGGCTAACTGATCCCTCACGGGCAGTTCTGTGCCATTCAACATACAGCATAGCAGAGGCCTTGTACTCTCATTAGCTAAGTCTCACCTAAGTCCCTGTAAGGGCTGTGGCCAGGTGGGCAACTGATTGATCTCTCTCTGAGTGACAGTCTTTATCTGCTGTATCATTGTTCAGGGGCATACAGCATATACTATAGGGAGATAGAATGTGAACTAATTAGTTAAAACCCACAATCTCTGCAGGAAAGGTGGCTTTTATACTGTTAATAATGAAACTCAACCATTCCCTGCATTTCAATGGGAGAAAAAGGAAGAAGAGGGTCATACTTCCTGAGAATTATACCTTAGCACGCATGTCAGCTGCCAAAGTTGCTAACATCTATAGCTTCATTCCCTGCTTCCAACCCATCTACTTCCAGCCAATTAAGCAGGTTCCAGCTAGCCATTGCCTGCACTCAGCCACAGAGGCCCTCCCTCCAGGGCTTGCTTTCTTTCTTTCTTTCTTTCTTTCTTTCTTTCTTTCTTTCTCTCTCTCTCTCTCTTTCTTCTTCTTCTTCTTCCTTCCTTCCTTCCTTCCTTCCTTCCTTTCTTTCTTTCTTTTTCTTTTTCTTTTTTTGAACCAGGAATAGAACTCAGAACCTCACACTTGCTAGGCACTGTGCTATTGTGCTATACCCCAGCCTCCTCCAGAGTCTTCTACTTACACAAGTATCCTGGTCAGATGGCATCATCTAATGCCCACCTGTATCGGTCAGGGTTTTACTAGAGGAACAGAATAGATATAATATAAGGAATGGATATTAACACCAAATATACAATCTATAAGAAATTGTAAGATTGGCTTACAATAGCCACAGAGTCAGATGAGGAAGCGCGCACAGGGCGTCTGCACACTCCGGACTGAAGGATTCAATCCCGAGGCTTGGACTCACTGCAGCAC